>JAKSZP010011856.1:0-293049 GCA_022478985.1 Massospora cicadina
TGAGCCACAGTGGTTGCAAATGGGCGGTGCGCGTTCCGGCGTAACTTGGAATGCAGCTGACTGGCCCCCATCTACAAAGTGAAATTATGCTGTGCGGGGAATTCTGGATAAGTCCTCTTTCACTTCTGGGAAGGGGTTGATTACAGCAATAGCTTTGACCGTGCACAGGTTGGGCATCAGGCAAAATCACTGTAATTCAAGTTGCTGAATTTCTCTGTAGGCCACGAGACCTTTGCGGAGCTCCTCCTCAATTACCTTATGTGGAAGATTGGTGAGGAGTGAGTCAAAAGAGATGAACAAAGTTTTTGCTTTGTTCCATCTGGTGCACGCGGTGCACACAATTTTTTTGCCCTCAGGGAGGGCAATTTCCACACAGACTTTTGCTGTGGCATTGGCTTCATCAGCTGTTTTTAAACAAATATTGATCCAGCCATGGCCCATGATGTTGGTGGCTACGTACACCGCGTGATGGAAAAGTGAGAGCTGTGCCTCACATGTTTTCTCCCACAGGGTCGGTGACTCATCCCCAAGGAAGAGTCTGATCCCATGCTCCACCTTTGACAAGGGTTGGTTGAACTGAATGTACATATATTGCACGTGCTTTACAGTGAATACCATAAACCCAGACTGTGTCAGAGTTTGCGATTTCTTTGCAGATTGGGTTCCTGGTCCCCCTCCAGGGCGTTTCTTGCCCTTAGTTGCACCTTTAAGTGCACCGCTCGCCATGACGCTACCCATGTTGTATTAATTTTATTGATAAAGTCGCCCATCTCTCCTGTGTGTGATTATCCAAATTTTCTGTTCAAATCGAATTATAGTAACTAAAATGATTGTAATGAGAAAGAAAAAGTTTCTCCTAGCCTAATCTTAATTTTGCATTGATTTTCCTTCAAGTATGATATATATTAAGTACTATGTGGCAAGATATTGAGAGGGTTTATCTTTGAGCCCCTTGCCACGTCTAATAAAAACATAAAATCAAACTTTTTAGTTTAATTGTATCTTATTTTAATATAAGTGGTCAGTAAAACCCCCCAAATCAATTATACCAGCAGTAGAGAGTACAACTTCTCCTGTGGTAATATTAGTGAATTTAGTTGCTGAACGCACCAGCGAGAACAATAATAACCTAAAAATATAACAAGTGGTGCTCAATACTGTGAACCCTGTACACCACAAAACGCTACTGAATACGGAGGTTAGTGGGGAAATTAACCTTCACAACCTTTCTCGCTGAAATCGACCCTAAGATAGCAATTATGGAACAACATCTAGCCAACGCTTTGTCTCACCTTAAAAGGCTTGAGCAACTCTCATCTCGTTGGACATGCCCTCACAGCTACAAAAAAAGAATGTTTTGGGTTGAAATCCACTGAAAAGGGGGAATGTTGGCCATTTGCAAGTTTGCAATGATACTACAAATAATTTAAATAATTTTATGCTGATATTAGCCAAAAGACCCTGGCCAATTTTCAGTGGAACCCTGCAACTTGGAGTAACACAATTTTGGATGCTATATGGTCAACAGAAATAAAATCGAGCAGTCAGATTACTCTGACCACACAGCGGTTACTGGGGTGTCCATTGGATAGTACTCCTAAAGCCACAACCAGGTCCCTCAATCACCTACGTGGTGACCACCCCCTTTTATAGGTATGGTGTGGGTCCCTCAAGGTAATATGATTTCCTCTGATGGGGATTGGCTGAAGTTCCTTAAAACGTTACCTCATGGCTACATAATGACAACTGTTAATTCCCAATCCGTTGTTCAGTTAAAGTGAAGCGAGTATTCTGAGCTTTGATAGGCTGCTTTCCCATATTTCCTTAATTTGGATTAATCCAAGCTATTATGAACCTACTATTGAATTCCTCTCCGCCTTTAATACAGTTTAAATATTGATTGGTCAGGTATCAAGGGGGATCATTTTCCTTTCTTTCCCCGCGCTGCATATGAAAAATATTAAAACCCTTTTTTTAGTAGTGCTTATTCTTTAATTTATTGAACCCTTTGTGGGATCAAGCGGCATAAGCACCAGCGAGCACATATAAGCCGAATTCCTACACATCTCAATGCCTTTATTAGGCATGCCCTTTTACAAAAAACCCTCTCAGAGATAAGTTCACCCCAGCTGAAGACAGTATAGTATCCTTCTCTTTGTTTATTAATTAATTATGGAAGGCACAACTGACATGAAATTCAACGCATCATTCCATGCTTGAGCCATGTGGCACAGGAGATAATGGTTCCACAGATGGTCACCCTAAGCAACTGGGCGGAGGTGAAGGAAGCCTCATTGAGGAGTTTGGGTCCATTCAGAGTCTAAAAAGGCAAAAACCTGCCTTTATGTTCCTTAATATACAAAGGGGAGAGTTACTTGCTAAATTTGTTGATTGGTTCTATACTAAAGCCAGACCTTGCTGCTTATAAAAATGCTCCCGCTCAATGATGCTATTGCTGTTGCTTTGGCTGGATTGGCGCCTCATCTCCCTTTGGCTATGTATAATTCTTCTGAAAAGCGTTCCTTCAAAAATATATGGGATATCAAGGAGTTTCTACTAGCTTTGAATGCATTTTATGGACATAATAAAATGCAAGGAGCTCTGGCGCAAAAATCAACTATAGCTCCTCCACCCACTTTATGGCTGTTTACCCTTTAAGATCTGCTCCTGAGAAGTTACCACCATAGGTGCTCCTCCCTCTTTAAGGATATGCAGAGGTTACTAGCAGTAACAGGGCAGCGCTCCTCTTCATCTTACGCTTCCTAAGCTCATCTGGAAAAGTTAGCTATCATTTTGCCTTGCTCCCCTCCTTCTTCAGAGCAGTCTTCCAAAGTGTCTGAAGTGTCAAGTCCTGCTTAGGTGCTACTTCAATCCCATTGGCATCTACTCCAGCTGTACCTCGCCCAAAACCTATGGCCATGGGGAAATCAAAACCTGTCCTTTCTAAGGCCCAAGCCAACGCCAAAAAGAGGCTAACACTTTCCCCAAAAGTTAAACAGTGGAAGCAACCCTAATATTTACCATGTCCTAAGAGAATCCCTGAACCTAACTCACACCCTATGGATTTCCGACATGTCTTGATAACCCCTATGATGATGATTATGAAGGGGTTGTAGAGATGTTAGTCATTATTTTTTGGGAGCCACAGATGAAGTGGAGGCACCCGACAGGTTGGACCATGAGAGAGTGGATCTGGCTATGATAAGCCGCCATACTTAGCTTCTAAAAGTACTGAGGGGTCTGGAAGTTATTGACATTGCTAGTGGCACCAACCAGCTCATCGCCTCACAATTCTGATCCACCCAGAGTGTGCATACCCTGTAGTATATCCAGGAGAAATGCCCTGACACTGCTAAAAGACTTGCTTCCACTCTCCAGCTAAAAGAGGTCCTGCTCTATCAATAACTTTGGTGGAACCTTAGCAAAAGTGGAGGCTTCATTAATGAAGTATGGGTCACAGCTATCCTTGACACTGGATCATCTGTGAACGTTGTGTAAACCAAACTCATCAAAAAGATTAAGCTGGCCCCTGACCTTGACTATACCCAATAGCTTGGTACTGCTGTCCCTCCAACACATGCTTTATTGGGGTGTGCTCTCTTTGCCCATCCGATTTGGGAAACACACTGTCGCCCCCACAGTGGCCTTGGCTAACAGTACCTTAGATTTACTCATTTGTACCCAGTTTATGCTTAGTATAAAGGGGTCATTAACTTTGAAACAGGGCTATCTTTCCTTGATTAAATACAAAGCCCCTCTGATTATAACCAATGAGAACTTAATAAAAAAGAATACGCCTTTGCAGTGGAGTACCCCTTCCTCAATCTTACCCCTGCACTACGCCATGGCAGGACAAAATACAAAAATGTTGCCACCATCAGTGGATTCTCTAGAGGGTGTCCCGTTCTATTCTTCTGAGGAGGTAGTCATCAAAGTTGGTAAACAAAGGGTAGTTGACACGAAGATTACCATGCAAATCCCACACAACTGCCTACTGCATCTCATTAGCATAAATGGAGCTAGTATTATAACATACAGTTTTTCCAGGCGTGTTAGACCCCGCCTATCAGCGACAGATCAATCTCCTGATGGGGAATCTCACTCTGAAGGATCTGGTCATAAAAAAGCATCAGAAGATTGTAAGAGTCCTGCTGATACCCATTGAAACATTCATCATGTTAACTGTATTGGGTCCATGGTAGATATGGGATTACCCACCTGTAACTGCTGGGTCAAACCAATTGTCATATTTTGACTCAAGATTCGGATTTCCAAATCTTGAGTTAAAACACCTTTTTTAGGATTTAGAAGCTCATGCATGGTTTGGCGCTGGGTTGTGCCCCTCCTGAGCTATTCTTTAAGCTATTAGGGGATTAAAGAATAATGTGGGAGGGGCTCCCCAGAAGGGAGACCTTAAAAGGTCAGGCCCACATGATTCTGAACTCAGTTCATAATTTTCTTTCTCATTTCCTGCAATCTTGTGGGTCTCTCTTGTGGCCTCAGGGTCATTCTTGCCATGTCTTACCTGATAATCTATGGCGAACCTAACTTTTTTCCTAAACAAAAATATTGACTCTGTCATCAACTAAAGGTTCCAAATCATCTAAAAATTGTTTAATTCACTGGTTTTTTTTCTCATGTCACTCGTGGTGCCAATTTATTGGGATTTAAGATCTTTTTGTGTTTAATTCATTGGTAAAGAAATTTGGATGAATTTTGGGCTGAAGTCCTTGTTTATGTGTGTTGTTCTTCTCATTTTTAAATATCTATAAATCCAAGGTTAAATTGGTGAGTATGGAGAGTCGAAACACTTACCTTGAGGGAACCTCATATCAGACAATTTTTTGGCATCCATCTGCTAAACCTAAGGCAAGATGGCGGTTGTGAACTGGGACGCTTTTGTACGTTGTACCTCCGACCAATCCTTATGTACCTTTTCTACCATTCATATCTCTGATTAATCTAACCTGAGCGGAGCTTGACAAGGTTCACTCCCTGCTTGTGGCCTAAGCGACATCTTCTCTACCTTGAAACTGACTATGAACACATTAAGGGTTGGACTCACAATATTGCTGTCAGGGATGCTTCACCCATCCGCTCCAAACCCTACCACAATCCAATGTTGAGGAAATACAGATGCGGATGGAGATCAAACATTTGCTTGACTCTGGGTTGTTGGTGCCATCTCAAAGCACTTGGCTGTCCCAGATTCTAATGATAAAGATTAAAATGAAGGTCATTGGGTAGTTATGGGTACAATAAACTAGACACCTTGTTGGATTTTTGGTGTGGAAGATGCTTTCTGATGATCTTTACCTTAGTTTAATAATATAATGTAGGTGGTTCTGTTCGTTTCACTTAATGGAAAATAACAAAACAATAGTATCTACTAGAAAAGTTGTTTTGTAGATTTTATTTATAGCCGCATGAGGGTAAAAGAGAATACACTTAATGAGTTGTAAGTAATATTTAAAACCTCGAGGTTTGAAGTTCAGATACCTTAGTAAAGTCCAAATTAGATAATATGAGCTGTCAACTATTGGATCTCTTGAAATCACCTCATTTGGGCGAAATGGCCAATAAGGGTTAAGAGCAGTAATGACTAGTCCATTAGGTAACGTTTTTATGAATTTCACCCAATCAATGGGTTGAAATTTTTGCACTTGGTTTGACCTCTCATAACTCTATAAAAGGGGCCGATTTCCACAGTGTAACCTGTACTAAACTAGACAGAAGCAGTGGGAGGAGCCTCCAATGAACTCACCAAAGTCGAATGCCAGTTTAATGCAATTTGACCACATAAAATAAAATTGTTTGACCAATCATTATTAGATTTGTTACCCCAATTTGTGGGGTCAAACGGGATTAAACCAGGGTCTTTTGGCCAATATTTATATATATTCCCCTAAACCACTCTTAAGAATACATTGGACTTGTAATTGCCTGAAAAATTCACCAAAAAGTTAGCTACTCAATCCCCCATATTGATGACGCTCTGGCCCAAATCTCTGGGTCTAAG
The DNA here is from genome assembly GCA_022478985.1 of Massospora cicadina. Taxonomy (NCBI): domain Eukaryota; kingdom Fungi; phylum Entomophthoromycota; class Entomophthoromycetes; order Entomophthorales; family Entomophthoraceae; genus Massospora; species Massospora cicadina. Next base: position 6,020 of record JAKSZP010011856.1, read on the forward strand.
TTTTTTTCTGCCAAAGACTTGGCTAACTGATACTTGCAGATGGACCATTATCCTCAGGATCAGTAGAAGTGCGCCATTATCTGTAGTGAGGGCCTATTTCAACCCACTCAGTTACACCAGGGGTTATGAAATCCGCCTGCCACTTATCAGCGGGCTATGGATCATATTCTTTATAATCTTAAGCTGAGGTGTGTGATTGTCTACCTTTTTTTAGTACTAGATGGTCCCAACCCAAGGGGGGGATTAATCGATGTTTATTGAATTACGCCTGGGCTCCTAAGAGCCTGAGGCGAGGGAAGGGGAGGGAGGAGGCATCGAGAAATGGAGGAGGGTTTGCGCGCCAGAGCCGTGCTGCAGTGACAACTGAGCGGGAGAGGGTTGGCGACATAGTGCAGACCTTCAGGGCCATCTCAAAGTGTACCTGAAAGTGGGTGATCATGTGTGGAAGGGTCCACACTTGCTGGTCAAAGGCAGCACGAAGGAAGGAGTTATGGATGGTCCAGATGGCTGTGGCATAGGCGAGGACATGGAGGGGTCGGTGGCAACCAGGCAATGTCTGCTCGAACATGAGGTCTTGCACAAGGTGTCAAGACCAGAGCAGATCATGGAGGAGCGCGCGGGCCTTTGGCCAAAATGCGGCGACACCTGGACAGGTGAAAAAACGATGGAGGTGGGAGTCAATAGGCTCCGCACAGTGGGGGCAGCTTTAATGCTGGAAGGTAGGGCCAGTCCGGTCCCCTGTCCTGTATGAACAGTGGAGCACCCTCCATAAGGTGTTAAACACCTTTGCTAACAGGGTGGGGTGATGGACGTCCTTCCAAAATTCCTTAAGGTCAAATCTCACGGAGGGAGGGAGGAGCTCAAGGAGTCTTGGGCGGATGGGGGGACGATCTTGGGGGTTGAGGCGAGTTGTGACAACTTGTCCATTGTGCACAATTGCATGGAGACGGGGGCTGAGGCCAGGGCCTTCCCTTCTGTATGGGAAGGCATGGTGTATCCGCACGCCTACTCGTTTCAGGGAAAGAAGAGCCTGGTTCCAGTAGGGGGATGAGGATGGTTTCAGGCGATGGCCTGGGTGGTTTGTGAGCCACTCCCCTAATGAGGTCAGAGATGCTCTAGGAAGACCCAGAGCTGCTGACACTGACTGGCGGAGGCCGGGCGCCCATTGGGTCATGGGGGTCGCGTCCCAGCAGACAATTGGCCATAGGAACTTCAGGAAGATTGTGGTGGCGTGGGATCGCGTGTCCAGAAGCCCTAGGCCCCCTTCAATGCAGGGTCGGGCAATGGTTGAGAGGGCCATTGGTGGATGGTTTGAGCCCCAGATCCAACAGCGGAGGAGTATATTGAGCCGCGTATAAAAGGCATCTGTGAATGGGCAGACGTGCGCTAGGAACCAGACTTTTGAGAGGAGGAACACATTGGCCATCAGAGCTCAACCCTGGGGGGTGATGTGCCGCCGGTTCCAGCTGGCAATCCTGGAGCTAACTGCTGCGAGGAGCAAGTCCTCATTGTCTTTTAGCGAAACTCCTTGTTGGTTGGTGAGAACGCCCAGGTGACGGAAGGTACCGCGCACAAGTTCAATACCAAATGGTGGGGGAAGGTGGGGGAGCCGACCTGTACAACTGTTGTCTTGGAGGTGTTGACCATGGCGTTGGACGCCTTGGTGTACCTCTCAATGGTCACAGCAGCGAGGGCAACATCCCAGGGCAGCCAAATGCAATGGCAGTGTCATCTGCAAATGCCATGGTGCGTGTGGGGGCTTTACCTGGGACTAGAATCCCTGTTATCTTGTCCTGTAAGGAGGCCAAGAGGGGGTCAAGGGTGATGTTAAAAAGGATAGGGCTCAGGGGGTCCCCTTGCCGGAGACCTTGTCCAACTGGTACTGCCACTGTAAAACCCATTGGCGGCAGGACTCTGGTGTGGAGCTGGTCATAGAGCGCTGATATCCAGCGCCTAGCTGCGGGGGGGAGATGGAAGCGGGCCAGGAAAGCATCAATATACTTCCAGGCTACCCAATCATATGCTTTCTTCATATCAAGGAGAGCCACAAAGCCACTCACCTTACAAGAGTTAGCAGTCAAATTCACGTGAAGGTCATTATAGTTGTCCCATAACGACCTCCCCGGAATAAAACCGTGCTGGGATGGGGAGAGGCGAGGTGACACCCATTTGGTGATGCGGTTGGCCAGAAGCTTCGTGAAGAGCTTGTGGTCTGTGTTGATCAACGCTATGGGGCGCCAGTTCGCCAGGTTCTCACGGTCCGACTTCTTGTGAATGAGGGTCGTGATTGAGCCTCTGGAGTCGGGGAGGACCTGCCATTCACCAATAGTGCAGCGAAAAGGTCGCGGAGGGTTCTGGCTATCATTGCAGGTTCCAGAAGGTACACCTCGAAGGGTATTCCATTTGGGCCTGGGGCTTTAAGCCGTGTGGGTTTCAGAAGGGTTTCCATCACCTCCTGGATGGAAATAGGCGCCAGTAGAGCCTCATCAGCCCGTGGGTCAATGGGCGGCTCTGGAGCACGCTACAGGAAGTCTTGGATGTCCTATGGGTCCACCTGGGTGGCATGGAAGAGGCTGGAGTAGAAGCAGTGTAGTTCCTGCGTGATTTCCTCCTTATCCAAAGTGGTTGTAGTGCCAATCTTCAGTGCAGTAATATCTTGCGCTGTTGACCGGGCTTTCTGTTTCTGAAAGAAGAAGCGTGTAGGGCGTTCCCATTGAGCATAGTAATGAGATGTTGTAAAGTTTGCTGCCCGTTCTTCCTGCAGTGTGAGCTCCAAGCGGAGTGCTTCCTGCGCCGCTTCCCAGTCTTCCAACCATCTGAAGAGGGCGAAGGCTGGCAGTTTCACTCCAGATGTCTGATTCTGGCTTCCGCCCTTTTGACTCTGGCGCGAGCTGCAGTCATCTGGGTTTTGGCACAGTTGTAAGCAGCGCAGGTGATGCCCTCCTTGGTCACCGCCCATCTAGCCATGTGGTCAAGCAGGTGGGGTGGGGGGAAGGTGAGAGTCTCCCGGATGGTCATAGACAGCTTCTCCTTAGTGAAGGTGTTGTTGAGAAGAGCTGGGGCAACCCTAGGCCAGAACCTACGCGACGGTCTAAGTGTGGTGATGAGGACAACGGTGAGTGACCTGTGATCACTCAGATGGTTGTCACGAGAGATAGGAGAGGAGACGCGGCCAATTAGCAGGGGGCCAATCAGTGCCATATCTATGCGTGACGCTGACTGGAAAGCTCCTCCATCATACTGGATCCTATTCATGCAACCTAGGCCAGACGCGGAGGGTGGAAGCGCATCTATAAAGCCACTCAGGCGAAGGAAATCCTAGAGGCGACTTGATCCAGGGCGTTCCTTTGCTGCAGGGGGTAAGAGTCACGGACGCGACTTATGGTTGTGTTGAAATCTCCTAAGAGGACTGTATTCCGTGGGAGATTGAGTTGGAGGAGCTCTTCCAAGAGCCGGTTTTGCTCCTGACCTGCATTAGGCAGTTAGATGCTTTCAGCGAAGAAGGAGAAGTCAGGAGTGTTGAGTTTGGCCAGTATGAGGCGGCCACCTAGATATTGTGAAAAAGAATAGGTTTTAACCTGGAGATTCAAAACAATAAGGGCGGCATGGTTTGTCCAGAAGGAATTGCCTCCAAACTGTTCATTCCATGCAGATTGTTCGTGGGGGAGGATATGGGGCTCCTGGACAGCAGCGATGTCAATTTGTGCTGACCTGTAGTTGCGGAGGAGGCGGGCTCTCCGCTTAAAGTCCCGCAACCCATTTGCGTTGATGGATTGCAGGGCTAGGGTGCTGCCATGGGGACTCATAGCTGTTCCCCTCCATGTCCTGGGGGGTTGCCAGCGCTTAAACCTGCTGCTGTGAGGCAGCTAGTTTTGAGTCCTTTAGCTTGACTGTTAGCTGCAATCCGTGAGGAGCGTTGAGGGTTCTGAGGGGAAGGAGAGGGTGGGGGGCGGAGGACCCAGTAAGCCAGCCTAGGATGCTGCCCCCGCTCCGTTGCAGGGGAAGGACCTGAGGGTGCTCAATGGTGACCTCCGCGGTGTCCCCATTTGATGAGTCTGAGTCCATATTCACTTCCTCCAACACTGCAAAGGATCCGCGCGAAATGGACTGTGGGGTTGGGGTAGGACTCTTTGAGGTGCCACTTCTACCGCAGGCCGCGGGTTGCCAGTCCATTCTGGTGGGCATAGCTCCATTGGGAGCTGAGGGTTGATGCGATAAATAGCTGGTGGAGGTTGGTGGGGGTGCCGCAGAGCCCTTAGTGGGGGTGGCTGACGAGGGGCACCCTGTGGGAGATGCCTTGCGCTTGTTGAGAGAGGGAGTTGACTCTGGGAGATTGGAGGGGGTGCCTACTGGAAGGGGGCATGAGCGCAAAGGTATCCCATACCAATAGTGGGGTTAGCTGTTTCAACTGCTAGGCGTAAGGCCTCAGGGAACAGGTCTTGAACGGGAACCCATTGTGTGGGTTGTGGAATTGCTGCTGCGGCCACGTGGGATCGTTTTTTGCCTGGTATAGGCCCCAGGGTAGTGGCTAAGAGGGCTTGTTTTCAAGCTGTGCAGCCACTATACAAGTGTCCAAGGGCGTTACACCATGAACACCGGGGGCGCGCCTGATCAGGGTCGACAAAAAAGATCTCAGGGCATGCCCCAACTACCGCCACAAGAGGGATAACCTCAATGTTGCGGGATACAGTGGGGGAGGGGATGAATGACGCCCTAGCAGTGCGAGCTCTTTGAGTGGGAGCATAGTAAGAGGGGACGCTAAAGTCCACTGAAAGAACAGACCCAAACTCCATTAAACCACAATGGAGTGCCAGTTTAAGAGACTCAGGATCAACAGTCGTTGGTAGGTTGGAAAAAGTAACCCATGAAATTTCTCCAGGTGAGAGCGTGTGCAGAAGATGCGAAGAGATCCACGCGGAATAATGACCTGGAGGGTGGCAGCATGGTCAGCAAGGGCAACTTCATGAAGCTCACATCGATGTAGTGGCCCTCCACTGATTCATGGATGGTGGTATTAAATGGACGTGTCTCCGCAATCGCTGCAAAGTATGAGAAGTAATCCTCCATATAGAATAAAACAGGGTTATGCCCATAATAAAGTTGAATTGCGTGGGAGAGGGTTGAGCGAGGTAGAGCTTTTTGCGCTCTAGTTTCGGCCCATTTCTTCTTAACATCAGCAATAAACGCCACTTCACGGGGATCAGCTTTGGGTAGCGTTGGTGCCAGAGGTTTTTGCCACGCCCCTTGGCTCCTTTGGGTACGTTTGTGTTTGCTTTGGGCTGCAATCGCAGGTTGAGTGTGAGCTGGTGGTTTGGACAAGTTTGCGGAGTTCCCTTATTGCTGGAATGTTACAGCAGTTGCTGGCGTCATATTAAATTGAGGGGCGGTTTATTGGGCCTCGCTAAATTGGGGATGCCCATCCAGATTGGAATTATCCCCAGCCAATTGGGAGGAGGGCGATGTTTCATCACCATCCCAATCTATTTGGGTAAATTCAGCCTAAGTATTTGCTTTGATTTCGTGGGCAAAACTCACTGGATGATTGGTTAATTGGTCGTTTTCAGCATATGGAGAGAAAGTGCCAACTTGAGAAAAGCCGATTATGGGGTTTAGATGAGACGGGTGAGATTGGAACTGGTGTGAAGTTCCAAAATCTGAACCATTTAAATCCCCATTGGGAAGAGTAGATTGTCCCAATTTGGTGCTTAGTGAACCAGAATGTGCGGCTAATCCAACCTTACATCCGAGGGTTTGAGGGCCAGGTGATTATTGGCCTCGCTAAATTGGGGAGGCCCATCCAGATTGGAATTAACTCCGCCAATTGGGAGGAGGGCGATATTTCATCACCATCCCAATCTATTTGGGTAAATTCAGCCCGAGTATTTGCTGTGATTTTGTGGGCAAAACTCACTGGCTGATTGGTGAATTGGTCGTTTTCAGCATATGGAGATAAAGTGCCAACTTGAGAAGTGCCAATTATGGGGTTTAAATGGGACGGGTGAGATTGGAACTGGTGTGAAGTTCCAAAATCCGAACCATTTGAATCCTCATTGGGAAGAGTAGATTGTCCCAATCTGGTGCTTAGTGAACCAGAATGTGCGGCTAATCCAACCTTACATCTGAGGGTTTGGGGGCCAGGTAGCTGGGTATCGCCCCTCATGGAGGGAGCTAGAGACATGGCGTCAGCAATAATAGATGGGGCTGAATTAGCTGACACAATGGGGGAGGTGAATGCCTGGATGGGCTGAGTTGCATTCAACTGAGCAGACGCCATTAAAACAGCGTGGGTGATGGCCTCCTTGGTTGGAGAGGGGGCCCAGCGGGTTGGTGGGAGGCAGCGCACACAGAGCTGTTAGGCGTGCAGGTTGCAGAAGTGCGATCAGGTGAACTGGCGCTAGTTGAAGTAGCTACAGGTTGGGGGGTGGTGCCTGCTTTCATGGCCGCTGCTTGAGAGCTGGTGATTCTGGTTGACCCTGAGGTGGGTAACCGAGGGTTGCTTCTTTTGAGGGTGGTGCTGGCTCGTTTTGCAGAGCCTGCAGGTTCTTTTGCGGGGTTTCCCGCCATATTTGCTAATAGTTTTCATAAATCTCTTTAGTGGAGCTAAATCTCAGGCTGAATTGATTTTCGAAAAAGTGATGCTTAGCAGAAAAAGAAACTTTGTGATTGTCTACCTTGATAAAATCACAGTACTCTTTGGACCTTCAATGAGCACCTCACGCACCTAAAGGAGATGTAAAACGCCTGCGTGCTTCTAACATTAAGTTGAAGACATCAAAATGTACTAATCTTTATTTGGGGAAGGTCAACCATGGGTCGTACACTTCCAATATAGTGAGGATAAAGAAAAAAATAAAATCGTGAAAAATGAAGACACCCCTTAGAGTTCGAAGCCCCTCTTGTTGTCTCCAGGACCACCAAGTTTAGGACGGTAGGTGGGCTTATGGTGACTTATCCTTGGATGCAGCATGAGTGAAGGAAAGAATCAATCTTTAGAAACCATATGGCAACCATGTATTGATTGTCCTTCTGTTGCGTGTGGGTCATGTTTCCAAACATCTTTGCTTAGAAATGTTTCAATATATGGTAGTGAAAGCGATTAATTGCTTCTTGGAGGATAGGCTTTGCTTTTGTAAACGACTCCAGTACTATAGTATGGATTGTCCATAGTTCTAATGATACTATTAGCTCCCGTAGGGATGGATGGATAGGTGACTCCATGTTAAGAGTAAACATGTTCCTAGCCAAACTAAATGATTGCCCACTGTCTTGGCGGAATAGGCGCATGGCCTCTTACAGATAGCATACTGATGTTATACATTGTTCTAAATGGGTCACTAGGCTTCCATATTGGCCACATATTGTGCATGAGGAGTGGGCAGCATCTGATCATACTGCTGTGTGATATACGCTCATCATTCATCTCCACACTTGTGCTCAAATCCTGGGTTAAAGTATTGTTTGATTTGTGTATCTCAAGACTCCTCTTTGGGCCTCCAGGTTGTATGGTATATCCATATGATCCAGGTAATCAATCCTGGCAATGTTACTCGGATTTCTGCTTATTATATTATCTGTGATTATTTGTCCATTAACTTCCTGTCAGTGAGTTATCCTTAGGCATCCTTGGCGACTGATCTGGCCACATATATGAATCTTCCACTCTGCTCTTCTCATGGCTAGAAGTATTCGTTTAAAGTGTAAATGAGTGCCGTGTGGTCCTGCAGCTGTAGGGTGAGACTAAGATACTTGATAATGTGTTTGGATGATCTGGGTTTCTTAATGGAGTGCTCATGTAAAATTAGATCTTGCTGTTCTAGCCCAATGTATATCTAGAAAATCTGGACTAGTCACCTGAGCTATCCAGGATCCTAGTATATGGGTCGCTTGCTCTACATAATTAGTTATCCCAATACCTCCATTACTCCTAAGGACAAGTAGGGTTTCAAGGCGTACATGGAAATTATGGGTGGACTAAAGCCATCCCTGTATCAAGGCGTAAATGGATCTAAAAAGGACGGTGAGAAAGCAATTGATTGGGCCATAAACCATATGATTTATAGTATCATGGAATTGGCTATCGTGACCCTTCCTGTTAGACCTGTTTGATGTCCATGTAAGAAGGCAAAGCGTTTTGTTATTATATCTAGAAGTTAAATTTATGTCAAGGAGTTAGCGTACCTCCTGCTTTCAACCATATCCCCAAGTGACAGACAGGTCAAGCTGCCAGCTTGTTTGTGAATGGAAGTTCCAGTGGGGTAATTGATGATCTTCGCCTACTATGTCTGGTGATGAGTCTTGATGTTGTATTAGTCTGTTGACCCAGGGTAGATGGCGTCCAATGGGTATAGTATTTCCCCAGGAGTACAATTTCCGTTTTTTTCAGCGTTATGTGATGCGATGCTTATGGATATATTCTTGTATTATCTTCTCAATTCTGCGATCATCCTGGTTTTTGGATATACCCGCCACGCAGTCATCAGCGAAAAGATTCATTTTGACTGGTGGTTGGCCATAAACATTCATTTTATGAGAAGGTCATTTGTATTTTGGATTAGAGGATCCAGACTAAAATTGTAAAGTAGTGGGCTTAGCGGCTCCCCTTGTTTGAGTCCTCTCTGTGGAAAAAAATGGGGTTGTTAAAAAACTTGCTCCACGCACAGCCATGGTTGCTATCTCTGTGAACAACATCACCTAGTTTTTGAACTTTTTTGGGAGTTTAAATTTTAGTCAATCCGTTAGATATGTCCAGTTCACAAAGTCAGATGCCTTCTGTTGATTTAAAAAACAAGCGCTCCAGAGGCTTTATAGTAGCAGAAATTTTCACTGTGTGAATATTGTCCATATGAATCTTCTTGGGCAAATCCATATTGTGATGGGGATACCACATCAGTTGTAATTTCCCCTAGTCGTTTTGCCATGCTTTTTGTAGATATTTTTGTGTGAGTATTGGTTAAGGATATTGGGGCGCCAATTGGATAAGTTTAGTCTATCTCCTTTTTTGAATAGAGTGACAGTGTATGCTTCTTTTCATCCTAGTAGAAAGCATGTTTTTATAATGCATTTTTTCATGGAAGCTAAAATAAAATTGGAATGTTAATAAAATACCTTACATAAAATTCCTAGAAATTCCAATCAGGTCTAGGCCATTTCCCTCTTTGTGCACTGTGTGCTACTTTCCATAAATCATCACATGATATTAGGTTAATTAAATTTGTTGTTTTGAGCCACAGGTGTTAATATTTGCATTAGTGAGGAATTTTCTCTTTTTTCTAGTTGAACTGGTTTGAATTATATAAACTTGTACAAAACCTGCGTATTTTGAGCATGACTCCTTTGGGTGTTTCATCTATGGATTTGTCTGGTCATCGGACCTTTGTGAAGGCTATCATATCTTTTTGGGTGTGAAATTAATGGAAAAATAGCCCAAACAAGTTTCTCCATCTTTTAGGTTTTTTGCTATATATTGAATCCCAACTCAGTGTTGGTGTTTGCGTATCAGGGTGTTTAACTGAGCAGATACTTCAGTCCATTTGCATCCCAATCTAGGGCAATATCATGTGCATGGGACATACTTTACAGGTGATTTTTTATGCCAAGGTGTGTTTGATGATGGCTGAAGCTGCCCTGTATCTTCTTGATGCTGTGTGTTTAATCTGTTGTGTTGTTGTTTTTTGAAATTTTCCCAGGTGAATAATGGGTCTGATATAAAGGTGTTTGAAAATCCCATGTTGAGGATATTACCTCCACCCAGGATTTGAAATTCCGAATTGGATAAATTTTCTGGGCGTATTCTGCGCCAACTGTGTGATTGGGTAGTTGTTTCCAATGGTATGGAAACACCAAAAATAGATGATGGTTGGAGAATTTGATTTTTGTAGTCTTGAATTTATGAAAATGGTGTCAGAGAGTTAATGGTGCGAGTATTAGGTCTATCCGTGACATAGAGATGACTACACCATTGTGCACATGTGGGCAATCATGTTCTTTAAGAGGGGTACCGTTTAGGCAGTGGATTATATAGTCCTAGGGTGGTCTTTAGCACACAAAGTTCCACTTGCCCTTGTGGTGTCTTAGTTGTGTGTGGCCATTAGTCAGTATCTGAGTTGATCCAGCAGTTCATGTCTCTCATGACGAAAGTGATTGCTGGAAGAAGGAGTTGTGTTAGAGCTGTTAAAAACTCTTGACTGTCCATTGAAAAGTTTGATGCATACACAATGGCTATTGTGTGCACTTCTTTGTGCCATAAGAAGGTAACGGCTAGTATGGGCGTCCAAGAACGAATTTTTATTAATGACTTTAAAGTTTTGGTTTGCATTTACTATCACTTACAACGTTTGACCAAAACAATATTGTTGGGGTAGCATGTTTTCCCATGATAGCCTCCTTTTTTCCTGTGAACAGTGGGTTTCCTGCACCGCCAGGATATCCACAGGTGGGTTTTAAAGGAGATTCAATTTCTTGGCCAAGGATGGTAAAGCCTTGAGTCCCTATATGTTCAGCGTCCCTATCTCTACTGAGACGCCCATGTGCCTCAGGAGCGGTTAGAAGGGCCCCACGGCCCTGCTCCCTCTCCCTCATTACTCTCCATTGAATCTTTTCTGTGGAAAGCATAACTATGAGTAGGAGTTGGGGTGTATTCTGCCCCTTGTGTTACCGCTCCTTTTGCTCCTCTCCTGCCTTTGCTGGATTTCGCTTTCTCATTGCAGTGCACTGTGTGCTCTTATTGGCCACAATTTTATTTTGCGCATTCCATTGTTGATTTTTTCTCCCAATTGAGTTGTGCTCCACAATTTTGGGGTGTGTGCTAAACCCCTGTTTTGTCGCATTGCTTCTAAATTGTGTTTCACTGAATCCATTCTGTTTAAGTTGGTTGTTTGGTTTTCTGTGGGATTTGATTAACTCATTGTTTCAAGTTCATCCATGTCTTCCTGGATCTGTTCTGGCGAAATGGATGATTCTTCTGAGGCCTTTGCCTTCACCACATCCAACTTGCGAGCTTATTTGGCCATTTTTCACACTTTTGGGGGAAATTAGGTCAATTATTTTAAATTTCCCATGTTCTCCCCAGTTAAATGCTTGTATGGTGTCTGTGAGTTTGACATACTCTGAGTCGTTTTCACCCATTTCTTACTCACAGAATTCCATTTCTGTTAGGCCTTTTTTTTTATGGGACAAGCATAAATCTTGTGCTCAAAGGCCGGTCAGTGGTTGCATATAGGGGGCGTGCTCTCCACTGTTGCACAGAATAGCTGGGGTTTTTCCATCAATAATTAAGGATGCGATGTGGGGGATTTTTTGATATCCTCCACTATCTCCTGGTTTGGGGAAATGATTGCAATTGCCTTCCCAGTGGTAAGAGTCAGCATCAGCTGAGAACCTTTGTATTTTGAATTGTTTGATTTCTCCGTAGGCTTCCAAGCCTTCCTGGAGATGTCATTTGACTATTGTTCACGCCAGTGTAGTCAGAAGGTAATTAAAAAGTATAAAAATGTCTTTGGATTCTGTCCAACGTGTGCGTTAGGTGAATACCAAATCCTGACCATCAGGAAGGTTGAGCACTACTATGACCTTTGCTGCTTCATTTGCTTCTTCCACTATTATGAACCTAAGATTTACCCAACCTTTGCATATAGTATGGGTTGTTAATTACACTGTGTGCAGGAATAATTTAAGTTGGGCTTCCCCAAATTTTTCCCTCATTTTCAGTGTCTCTATGGCCAAGAATACACATATCCTGCGTTCCACTGATGATAGTAATTGTGAGTGGGATACTTTTATGTAACTGCAGTACTTTACTAATAAATCCCTGAAACCCACGGGGTGCACCACTCAGGTTTTTCGTTTTTACTGTTATTTTCGTTTGTTCATGTGCTCTTGGTGCCTTTCTGCAGTGCAGATCCAGGTCCACTACCCTTTACCGCATTTGCCCAAGTATTTACTTTATTAATCATGCTCATATCGCCTGGTATTATTTATCAAATTGTTCAGTTTGAATAAAATCATTTACTAAAAGTAATAGTAATCAGAAAGAAAAAGCTCAAAAAATGTACTTTTTTCTGAAAAAACTGGATTTCCTTGGGCACGCCATTTCATAAGTCTGAATCTAATTCCTACAAGATAAGGCTGAGACTATATCCTGATGCCGGCGCCTAAAACCCTTCATGACATTCAGGTATGTTTGGCATGATGGGGTATTACCATCAATTCATCCCTAAGTTTCCCAGCTTTGTGAGACCCTCGTATGTCTCTTGACTAAAATCACTGATTTCCATTGGGGTGCTGAACAAAAATCTGCATTTGAAGCCCTGAAGAAGTTGCTGCAACAAAGATCTATCTTCCGCCACCCTAATTATGGCAAGCCCTTTATGTTGTTCATGGATGCCTCTGATTATGCCGTTGGAGCCATTTTGCTCAATTGGATGAGCTTGGGGTCGATATTCCCATGTCCTACATCAGCAAGATGCTCTACAAATCATAACGTAGTTACAGCGTCACTGAAAAGGAGTGCCTAGCTGTCTTGCTTGCCATAAAGTACTATCGCTTTTTTCTCTATGGGAATTCTTTCAAAGTAGTCTTTGACCACGCCTCCTTGAGGTGATTGCAAAATATGAAAGATTCCACTGGACACCTGGCACGCTGGGATTTTGAAGTTTCAGCACAGTGACATGACCATTGAGCACTGGGCAGGAACTCACCACATGAATGTTGATGAGTTAACGCGGCTGCCTATCTTTCACCTTGATAATAGTAAAGTTGGTAGGCTGAACGACCTTTTTATGACCCTTGGAGCCTGGGAGGATGAGATGGAACGTCAGGGAAATGTTATCCCAACACTCCCACAACCTCAAGGTGGAAAGTGGGAAGTTGTTTAAGAAAATAAGGGTGAATTGGTTGCCCTATCTCCGCCCTTCTGAGCGAGTCCCTGTGATCATGGAGGCCATTCTTTTCTGGGGCACAGTGCTGTGCGCAAAACTTATGAACGGGTGAAGAATAGTATATCTGGTTGGAATCATGGAGTCTATCATAGAAAACTGGACTCCTGCCTTATCTGTAAGAAATAATCCAGCTAAAAAAACAATTATTACCAACTCACTACGCCCTGACAACTGTTTCAACAATAATACAGACGTAGTTGGTCCGTTACCTCAGACTACCAGTGGAAATCGCTATATACTGGAAGGTATTAATCACTTCACCAAATAAGTTAAAGCAGTTGCTCTTCCTACTCAGATCGTCAAGACCACTGCCCCTTCCTTCATCAAAATAATTTAACCTGTCTTGGCTGACCAAGGTCTTATTTGTGACAATAGAAAGAATTTCATCTCAAGGGTGGTAAAGCTTCTAGCTACTTCTATGGAGACTCAGCAACTCTTCTTGGCCCCCTCAACCCTTCAACAAATGGTACTGCGGAATAAGCATATAGAACCCTGGTTCCCATATTAAGAAAGATGGCCAGCTCAAATCCACTGAACTGGGATCAATTCTTACCTAGTGTTCTCATGGCCTACCAGATCAGTTATCACCAGCCCTCAAAATGTCGCCTTTCCACATGGTTTATGGAAAAGAAAACTATGGTGCTTCGTTATTAGGCAAAGTTGCTTTCTCTGATAGAACAGTTCTAAAATGCCATGAAGAAGTTGGCTCAGCACATAATCAGTTGTAATAAGAGTCAATGACTAAATTGGCAAAGACTTCTACAAAAGAGGGCCAAGAAGCTAAAGAGGTCCAGGTCCCTCTTCCTACTTCCATATATCCAAGTGGTGCATAATACCACAATCATGTACCCCTAGAGGTGAAAAGCACAGGTCTATTTTTGAAGGCCCTTTTTATCACCACTCATAAGTAAGGGAATAAGTATTCCATCAAATCCCTTGCTACCTGAATTACTGTCAACCAAGTTCATGGCCAGTTATTGCGTCCTATTTCTCCCCCTAACACTCTTGAAGGAGGTGATTTAAGATAATTACAAGTCTGATAGTGCAATAAGAGTGATTTGGATTTTGATAAGTATAAAATCTTTCAAAGTACCTGGTCAATTCTCAGTGGAACCACTCTTACCAGGAAAACACTTTTATTAATCCTTCTGAGGCAAATACCACAAGTTTGAGCAGTCAGATTGCACCAACTGTGCGGCAGAACCAGGGGAGCCATTTAGAAGTCCTTAATGTTCTACAACAAATATAGTTCAAACTTTAACGTGGATACTGGCTCATTTTATAGGCCTGGAGGGAGTCCCACCAGGTAAAAATATTTTCTCAACAGAGGTTGGGTCAAATATATAAAAATCGTTGACTCATGAAAATATCCTACCTGCAACCAACTTTCCATTGACTGTTCAGTCTAAGCGATGCAAGTCTTGAGAGCTTTGATAGGCCAAAACCTAATATTCTATAATCTGGATATTCCTAGCCTAATCCAAACTTCACATTGATTTCCCTTCTTAACTATATAAAGTTTAAATACAAAGTGTCAAGGTATTGAGAGAGTTTACTTTTGACCCCCTTGCCACATCTAATAATATACATTTAAATCCAACTTTTTAGATTTTAGTGCCTTATATTGAATATAAGTGGTCGGTAAAAACCTCAAACCAATTATTCTGGCAGTAGAGAGGATATTTTCTGCGGTAATATTGTTGGAATTTAGGTGCAAAATGCACCACAAGCCTAATAAAAAACTGAAAATCCAACAGGGGTAAATGGAAGCCTTATGCGCAACCTGCCATTTAGAGATTGAATTTCAGCGCCCTGATGGAGAAGCTGGATCTCAAGGGTGGTCAGACAGGTCTCAAACCAATGACAAGTTGTTCAAGCTGAGAGATGCAACCATTGGCATTCTTGGTAAAGGCGCTCAAGTTATCCATTTCATCTGAAAATGCCTCAATGGAGACCTTTGGGACAAGGGAGACTCCATCTACTAGAAGTTTTCATCCCTGTGCTACATTTCAGATTTGATCTCATAAAGCGCCAAGGTTGCTAAAGATACTTTCACCAAGGGTTATCAGGATCTCCAAGGATAGGTCTGCAGGAAAGAGGGCCTTTGAGGTCCACAGGGACCTTCAGCACCTTTGTGTAACTCACATCTTTTAGGCCCTTCAGGTTCTTCACTCCTGGAGGAGTAATCTTAAGAGGCCAGCTCTTGGTAGTGTGTTTTAGGTACACACCAGACCTTCAACTTCTTAGAGGCAGTTGTTCCAAACAGCCTCGAGGAGCTGAACATTATGATGCAGTTGGTCTTCAAAATAGCCCAAAGTCATGCTATCCAGTACCACAATTTATCTCGGGCTTCATTGATTAGTTGTCAGTTATTGATAACAACCTCTTAGTTTTTGGGATTAAGGAGATGCTGTGTTGTAAAATTTGACAATATGGGAGTGTAAGGTCTGATTGAGCTCAGTTGTCAGAAGACTTCATGATAGTGCAGCCTGACTAGCTGGAGGAGGTGATGAATAGCTGGGTGAACGAAGTTTCAAAGGTAGCATTTTGTACTCAGGGTTAGTTGACCCGCTGACATCTGGGCTGATGTATAAAGATCCTGCATGGTAGAGGCCATGGAAGAGTCGTGGGAGCAGCTGAAATGGGCACTCATGGGGTAGATGCCATTTATTAAAGTTGAAAAATGTTGTTAATGTTCTCTTACTGAATTCAATACTGATTTCTCATCAACAAAGGCCATGGAGAATTATAGCTTGGCCCAAAGTTTTAAATTCTTGGACTGCATGGTTGGCACTTCATACCATGAGATATTAATCCATTGTTCAACGCTTCTTGATTTATAAGCAAATTGATTTTTATGACTGCTAGTATTATCCATTATTTGTGATAGACTTTTTAACTTAGGACAGCTCGGAGCCCCTGTAGTGATAACCACTTCTCAGTGTAACAGTTCTCTTGACTGTAGTTAATCTCCAAAAAAGTGATCAAATACAAAAATTAGAGGAGAGGTCAAAAAACGAAAAAGATAGAGTATATAGAATACTTCATTGTGTTAGAAAGCGTAAATACCTTTAGGGAGTGCGAAGACATGGTTCCAAAGGAACCTTTTTAGACCTGTAGGATCAGGATCTTTTACTGCTTTCTAGATTGATCGCCTTGCTGGCGCCCTCATTGTACTACATTGTCCTCATGACTGTGGTGGTAGGGGAGGCGCCTCTCAAGTTTTAGAAGCGGGGTCAAGATTTATGAAGGTGGTTCCTTTGATTTTTGTACACATTAAGCTTCCAATTGAATCTAGTTTTGGTGCCTTCAGAATAAGGTTCTGTTCACGTTGGTTTGAGAGTCAATTGGTTGAGGTTCAATTTGGGAGCAGGGATTTTGGTTTTGCATGTCATATTGAATCCTGTCAATAGTATATCTCTTTTTGGTACTCTGACTTCTATAAGCCATTTTTCTAATCTTACCAAAGGGCAGATAATCAAGCTGGAGTAACCTAAAAGTGAATTTGCACCCTCAAATATAAAAGAAATACTTGTTGTGAGCCTTAAAATGCATCAAGTATTGACAATTGGGCTTCTTGGGCACAGCACCATCAGGTCACGAAATTGAAGCCCTACAAACAGAAAACAGTTATGATTTGACATGGAGAATTTTATTCTTGAGAATGCTTTTGTGCGATGTAGAAAGGAGGTAACAGTTGGGAACATTTTCGCTTCATAATGTTGGCTAAAGCTATGACCACTAGATATTTGGATTGGAGTGCTAATTAATTTTCATCAGAACCATTAGTGGATGGTGAATGCTTCACAGTATCGTTTGTAGATATTGGAATTGGTGTGGCAAGCGTAGTACGTGGAAAACAAAATAAGAAGCAGAGTTTAATTTAAAGATTCAGAATAAGGAATCAACTGACAAAAGAACCTAGATTAAACATGTTATTTTATAAAGATTAGATAGGATTGAAGAGAAACAGACAGTTGTTGGACCATGCAGGGCCCCATAATGCATATTCTTATTGGTTGGATAGGGAAAATGGTATGGATTATAGAGTTTTCAATAGATGACAATTTTATAAAAGTTTTGATAGTAAAAGCTTCAAATTAGCGACCAATTCAGAGATAAAAATAATTTATATGGATTTTCACAAATTGGTAAAATAGGCACAGCAAGTTTTGGAGAATACTATTCCGGCTGGTTTATTGATTAGCATTACATCAGGACTAGATTGGGTAAAAGGAGTGTTAATTTGCGATCTGTTTCTATAAGGATGGCCCAATCTACTATCCTTGACTCATTAAGTGTTTTATAAGTTTTACGGAAGATATTCCTCTTTCTGGAGAATTATGCGCATCCATACTAGGTGTGGAACGCGATAGAGAGCTGGCGGAGGACCCTGAACTGGAATAACTTTTTTAAGCCCTCTCTGTTATTTCCAATAATATGAAGAAGAAGAAAAAAGGGGATCATTGAATGAGGATCTTTAAATGCAAGTTAATATCCCATTGCTCATTTTAGAAATAATATTGAGCACTTAACTAGTATAACAGGTTTTTAAAAGCCCAGGACCCCTCTATCACCTGAAGAGATATTGCTCATGGCCCAGGTGAAAAGGCTGGCAACAGTATTTACAGATACTGTCATAATATACAGTATTCATTATGCAATCTTGCAACTTGAGCATCCATGATTAACCGTCCAATGGAAGTTTTGATAATATTCAGCTATAATCTTTCTTGCACTTTGATACCTAAATTAAATCAAAAATTTGGTTTTTAAAAAAATACAAAACATGACTGCTCAATAGTGCCAAAGCTTACCAATGTCAATGCAATTGAAGCCTGCTGCCCCACCCTGGGGTGGTGGTGCGCTGCCATCTAGCATCTTTTGGCCATCACTGAAGCGCGCCTGGGCTGTCTCTGCTAGCCCTCACAAAGCTACTGGGCGTTATATCCCCCCTCAGGGCTTGGCCCACCACCTTGCAGGTTCTCAGGCGGTGCTCCAGAGCCCTTTGGTGCTCCCACAGATCAATTTGTGTTTTGGCCTCTGTGTTGAGTATGGGAATCCCTTCCCATATGCAAGTGCGGCCATCATTGAGATGACCATGGCAGTTTTCAAACCTGCAGGCTATATCAAATTCCGCCCCTTTAAGGGGTATTTTGACCTCAGCTTCTGTTCTGAAGCTGATGCAGCATCAGCCTAGCAGCATTTAATTTATAAAAAATCCCTTTGCCCACCTTTCACACCTGGCTCCCAGATGAGGCCAATTTTGTGGTCCAGTTCTCTGGTTTCCCTCCTTCCTTTCCCCTGAACGCCTCCGCCACAAGCTCACGGAGGGTTTGGCCGTTTATGACACAGACCCCATGCTGCAGTTCGTGGTGCCCCATGGGGCAGATCATCTGGAAGGCCCTCATGCCTTTGCGATGATCCACCCATTTAATCATGACACCCATCTCGTAATTCCCCCCACACCATGATCAGGTCTTCCCCTGATCATCCTTTTTGGGCGCATGTCAAAAATGGCCGTGCCATCTGCCCCTTGTTCTTTTAGTTTACCCACTCAAAGCACAAGTGCCCCATGGTTTCTGCTTCCACCACTTCCATTGCCCCTCCTTCCGGTGCCACCCCAGAAGCTTCCATTATCAATTTTTTGAATTGTGCGTGATCCTCCCCCCACCCTTAGTAATTATGGCATTGCTTCAAAAGCATCTGCCAATCAGAATGTAAAATTTTTAAAATTTTTGAATAATTCAGCCAGGTTAAGGAATCCTGAGTTGATGGCTGAAACAGTTTTGGCTGAGCTGCCATGGTCGACTGTTCATAGCCAATCAGGTTCCACCACCATACCAACTCCTGTGGCTGGGCCAGCACTAGCTGAGCTTAATCCATTTGAGTGTCTGGATTGGATTAATGATAGTGACCAGCCATACAATGTGAAGCCAGATTTCGCGTTGGAGGAGTTTTTTATTGATCCTCCCAATTTGCGCCCCCACCATTTTCGCTCTAAAATAGCTTTCCAAATTATAAAAATATCAATCAAATGGCAGTGGAAGCCGAAGCTGCCCCTGCCAAAACCCTACTATGCCAGCAACTCCATGGGGTGATGGAACCCCTGGTTGAGGGTATTCCCATCCTAAATTTCCCTTCCAATTTTGATGAAGATGCTAAATATGAAATTGATGAGCTTGCTTTTGGTGCAATCCGTACTTGCATCAATGTGGCAAATTCTCTCTTTTTGACCCCAACTATCCCCAAACTCAAAAGTGCATCGAGTAAAACTTGTGTGCCAACTCTCATCACTTTCGTTGAGTATCAACTTACTCAACTTTTTGAGGAGATGGATACTACTGGCCTCATAACTGAAGAAAACTCACTGCTATACCTCCTCATGCCTCATGTCGCTGATGCCCCTACCCTTATGTTGTTCGCCTTTGTCCACCAGCTAAAGCAGGCGCTGGAAAAGAGTTTTTCCTAAAGCTTCCTCGCCTTCTGATATGGCTTCTTAGGCTGATAACCTAGGGGCTATATCAGGATTTTTTTAATTTATGATAATCCCTTTGTTGGCCTATTTGAAAATAAAGATGTGTGGCAGCTCCCCCCTTTTGGGTTGGGCACCATTAGTGCTAAAAAGATATTCTTCAGCTATTTCAATAATTAATCTATCACTACATTATTTGGCTTGTATATAGCTTGGGCTAGTTTTGCTTTACAACTAATAGCATGGCGATGCAACCTTTTTCTGTAACTGTAGTTTCATTACACTTTTGATATGATCAGGATGAACTACAACACAAGATGATCTAAGTCATATTTGGCAACCTTGCTAAGGTTGCTCCTATTTTCTGTTCCAAAGCATTTAGATACATGATAAAATTTTTACATAATATGGATGCCTTAGAATGGGCCTCTTTCAACAAGATTCTAAAGAGTATCAAATGTAGTCTGTTACTCTAGTCTCCACATGGAAGATATAATCTTTTTCAGCATTACAACCAGTGGCTCAATAATCTGAGTAAGTGGGGATGAAATGATGGATGTGCTATCATTATAATAGCAATAATTGGATATTATGTGAATTCTTAAGTTTAAGCATGTTAAAGTATGACTTCCACTTTCTTATGAAGGCTTAATATCTTTGTGAGTTATATATGGCTTGATAAATTTTCGTTTATCATAAAAATGAACATTTAAAGAGCTTAGATTTATAATGCTCTTCCTTTTCTAGTACTAAACGCACCCAACTTTAGAGGGGGTCCTCATGTATCTTTATTTATGGGGTGCTAAACAAAGGAATGGTTATATAAAAATCCCTAGCTTTGCGCCATGACGTTAGCTTAATCATCTATTCTTAAAGGAGAAAAGGGTCGGGGTTTTTCATTAGGTGCAGACTTTAAGTGGCGGTTAAAAATAAAAAATGGTGTTGGAGCGTTGTCAGCATGGGGAGGAAGGATAAATAGGCGATGTGTATAATTAGAAATGATGCCAGAAGTATGCATTGCCTTGACGTATTGTGCAATTTGAAATCTGGCAAAGGTAATAAGGTTGGGCCACAAGTGAATGATTGTATACGTTAATGAGTTTGGGGGTAGTTGGGGTCATAGAGCAAAGATCTTGTCATATCAACGCATACGTGGCTAGCTGCAAAAGATAGTTTTCTTTGATATTGATTTGGCGTCCTTGGCGAAATCTTAAGAAAGTTAGGTATTGGGAAGCCCTTGCCAAATGGCTCGGCTGTCATATGTAGGGCTTTGCAGAGGATATAGTTGGTGGTGACATCTGCTACTTTTTCAACATTTTAAAAAAATTATAAAATTGGGAAACCGTTGTGAGGGTGAAAACGGCGGCAAGGAGTTAAATTGGGGGGTTGTGAGAAAAATTCCAACCAGTTGAAGTTGGGGCTAATTCTGTGGGTGCAGTCAGCATCGTTGATCCATTTAAGGGCATTGAAAGGTTTTTTACTTCCAGCGCTAGGCCAGTGACAGGAGTTGGTTTGGTGGCATATGCTGATTAGCTTTGGACTGTGGACTCTGAAAATTTCGCTGCTGCACGAGCGTAGTCTGCTCAGGAATGGGGTTGGGCAGTCAAACCTTAGTTGGGAAGATCAGTAAGTGCTGCGCTGCAGCAGTTAAGGGTGGGGGGAGGTAGTACTGATCCTCAAGCAAAAAGAAATATAGTAAAATAAGAAGAGAAGATTATGACAGAGGGAATGGCAAAGGTGCAGATTTGGTGGAAACGTAGACACTTGTACTTCAAATGGTCAAGAGTAAAGCATACGTAGCAAATGGCACAGCCATTTTTGACATGTTCCCAGAAGGGATGATTAGGATCAGATCTGATCATGGCGCAAGAAGTATCTTAAGGCAAGTGCTACGGCAGAAGGGGCGGATCGTCATGAGCATGCAAGTCCCAGTGAGATGATCAGCACCATTTGGCACCATGAACTGCAGCAAGTAGTTAGCGCCGTAGGCATCCAAGCCCTCTGTGAGCTCATGGCAAAGGCGTTCAGGCTAGAGGTGGGACGGCAAGCTGGTGAACTAACCCTTTAATGTGGCCTCATCCAGCAAACGAGTTCAGATGGTTGGTAAAAAGAGTGATTTCCAAAATTAAAGGCACCTGTGCTGCTGTTATAGTGTGGGCTTCACATGAGAAGTCAATATTGAAGTACTATTTAAAGGGGCTGATAACTTTAAATCTGGCAGGTTTTTAAACCGCAGTGGCCATCTCCTTGATGGCCGCATTTATGTAAAAGAAGGGTTCCCATACTCAACACAAAGGCAAAATGCAGGTTGATCTGATGGAGCACCAGGGCATCTGAGCACTGTCTGTAAGCGTGTGAGGTGGTGGGCTAGTTCCTGAGGTGGGATGTAACATCCTGAAATTATTTTTGGGTCTAATTGTGACAGCCTGAGGCATAATAGCGGCA
The DNA here is from genome assembly GCA_022478985.1 of Massospora cicadina. Classification (NCBI taxonomy): domain Eukaryota; kingdom Fungi; phylum Entomophthoromycota; class Entomophthoromycetes; order Entomophthorales; family Entomophthoraceae; genus Massospora; species Massospora cicadina. Next base: position 27,875 of record JAKSZP010011856.1, read on the forward strand.
GCTGATTTACGCCAGGAGGCGGAGCATTGCCACTCCACATGAGGCACAGGCGTCTTTTAGTTGAACTAGGCTATGTTTGGCGCTGGCAAAAGGCGGATGAATATAATTATATGTTTAAAATTTCAGATTCAGTCAACAAAGTGATCAAATCAAAAGAGAGAATTATACTGCACTCACTTATTTTTGGAACACTTTTTAGATTATTATGGTGTATGTTGAAAGCTTATATAAAACAGTAAATTAGTTATAGTAAACAATAATGCAGCTTGTATTTGAGTTTTCTAGGATGTGGTCCATAGCCCCTGAAAAGAGGCGGCTCATTGCACAATCCTTGAGGTGATCAAGTTAGTTAGAAAAGTTCCTCAGTGAATATTAAAGTGCACTACTCCTGATCTTCTGAGAAAGTTTATTTTCAATACCCACTGTCCAGGTCCATGGCCATGAAAAAGTGAATCAGACATATGGGATAAAGCATCATTAATTAAAAATTATGGATGCTGTTCTTCTTTGTTAAGCTATTTAAGCTTCCAATATTCCTTAATTATCCTATGTCTCCCAATCTTCTTGATCAAGATTAACGGTATAGACCAGGGGCTATGTGACAGGTTAAGTAAACCAGCACTTAAAAAGTTATTTAAGTTCAGTTTGAGTATAATGTTTTTGATCTTTGATATCGAATTTTTTTGACCTTGTAGGGATACATCCAAACAACTCGTAAGTGTTGTTCCATTCTCTTATATGACCGTAGTTATTCCTTATTTTTGAGAAGATACCTTGGTAAGACTCCAAAAGATAGTTGACTTTATATAAATCTTCTGATGTAAGCTACTCTAACTTGTAGACAGGCGTAATTATACAAACTGTTCTTTCAGAGGGAAGTCCATATTCTGCCTCTTTAGTACCAGTGGGCCCAACCAAAGTGGGGGCATCCACGCGCTTATATTTACAGGTGCCTAATAAACACATGATAAAAATCCCTAACATGGTGCCACAGCGTTGATCCTAAGCGTCAATATTATAAGGGAAGGAGATGTTGGGGGATTCCATCCAATTCAGACTCTTCTGAAAGAAGCAAAAGTAGACAAATTTGAGGTTGGCGCATAAGTGTTAAGGGACATAAAGAAGAAAAAAATCATTATCTTTGGTGATTAGGATTACAATGTACAATGCCTTGCCATGTTGAGTAAATTGATGTTCAGCAAAATTAACATTTCAAGAAAACAAGTAAGTGAATAAATAGACTGGTGAGAGTAAGGATTATTTGGAATATTAAAGTGAAGATCTTCTCACACTGATGCATACATAGCCATGGTTAATGCAAGATCTTCAATGTAGAATTTAGCATTATCAAGATAATCATGGGCTAATTAGCAAAAGAAATTCCTCATAAAGTTGCTCTATTGCCATATGGAGGGATTGATGGAGGAGGGTGTTAACGGGAGCTGCTGAATATACAGTCACCTTTATGTACTATTTTTAAAATTTGTCCCTTTTGAAAACATAACTGTGGTGGGGAGTTAAATTGGTGTTAAGTTAAAAATTCAACTACTTAAATCAGGGTTGATTCTATTTTGTGGGGAAAGCATATTTTTTAGTACTATTGGGGCCAACCCAAGAAGGGGTCCTCCGCGAATCTTTACATGCTATGAGCCAAACAAAGGGATGATAAGATCTAAAAATCTTGAGATGGTTTTGCGGCGTTGGCCTAACCATTCATATTATATGGGAAGAGATGTCATGGGGATTTTTTTCAGTCGCCAGTTTCTTCAGGTGGCAGGCAATGGTGGACAAAAAGGGCTTGAGGCGACAGCAGTGTGGGGCAGAAAGAGAAAGAGGTGAGGATTCTCCTAGTTAATGAGGCCAGTGGTGTGTATCATCACAACTATTGGGCAAGTTGGTGTTTGACAAAGGTAAAAGTTTAGTCACACAGTAAATGATTTGATGTTTTGGTGAGTTTAATGGTAGTTGGGGTAAAACAGTGTTGATCTCGCCGCATTAATGCATGAGCGGCCTGCTGCAAACACAAGTTTTAAAATATGAAAATCCACTTCATAAAGGAAATCTCCATGGAAGTTAGGGATGGGAATACCCTCATAAAGTGGCTTAATTTCCATATGGAGATCTTAGTGGAGAAAAGGAGTATTAAGACGCCAGCTGCTTTGACAACATTTTGATATATTTTTTTATAAACTGAACTCCAATGTGAGGATAAAAACTGCAGTGGTGAGCTAAATTAAGGGTTGTGTGAAAAAATTCTGACCAGTCAAAGTCAGTTTTAGTTCTAAAGGCATGTTTATTGTCTGCAATCCATTAAAGTGCATTGAAAGGATTTGATACTTCCAGGGCTGGGCCAGCAACATGAGTTGATTGTGTGGCAGATGTTGATTGGCCACGAACAATAGCTATGGAAAATCTGCCGATGCATGAGCTGCAATCTTCTCCATAATGGTTCTGGAAGTTGAGCCTTGGTGGGGAAGAGTGATTGGGGTAATGCCTTTGGCAGATGAGGGTGGGGGAGAAATGATCCTCATTCAAAAAAAAATATTTAAACAAATGGTAGGGTTGACGCCAGAGGGTTTAGTGGCGAATTTAGATTATGGTTAAACTGCTGAGAATTTGCGCTTTTAATGGCCAAAATTGAAGCATAAGGGACAATGACATAATTGTTTTTTATGTGTGCCCAGAAGGGATGATCAGAGGCTGATCTGATTATGGTGTAGGGTGGTATTGAGATGTGGGTGTTGCAACAAAAGGGGCGGAATGAAATAAAAGCATGAGGCGCAGCGAGATAATTGGCGCCATTGGAACCATGTTCTGCATCATGGTTTTGTTTCTTTAGGAAACCGAGCCCTCCATGAGTTAATGGCAGAGGCGTTCTGGGAGAAGTGGGAGGAAAAGCTGGCAAACTAGACCATCACTTTTTTCTCTTTTAGCAAGTGAGTTTTCATAGTTGAGATGGGTGTATTTTCTATGAATTAAAGGCAGCTGTGCTGACGCCATGGTGTGCACTTAGCAACAGAAGCCAAAATTAAAGTACACTAAAAAGAGTAGAAATCTATAATTCTGGCGGGTTTGTAAACTGACGTGCCATCTTAATGATGGCTACATTCGCATATGGGAAGAAGTTCCCATACAGGACCTGAATGACAAATTTCAGGTTTCTTTAATGGAGCACCAGGGGCTTCTGATCATCACTGGGGAGCGTGCAAGGTGGTGGTCTAGGTCCCAAAAAGGACGTAGCAGACAGAAGCGTTTGTGGGGCTAGCGAGGCCAGCCCAGGGCGTTTTAACAGCGGCTGATAAATGCCAGAAGGCAGTGCACTTCCACCCCATTTGGGGCAGCAGGCATCAATTGAGTCAACATAGGCTAAGTGCAGCCTGGGAAAAAAGCTGTTGAGCATAAAAACCTTTATTAAATTTTAAAATTTGATAGATTAAGTGATTGAAGAAAAAGGTAAAATCTTAAGCCTGGACATCATCAATTCAATTAGTAGCATCAAATGTATTGGAGAAATCCACTTTTAAGCCAGCAATGAGGTCTGGGTGGGTGGTGGGTTTTAATGGTTGCGCATGATCAACAAAAGCAGCTCAACTGGCACATGAACAGCATTCTGCACAGGAATAGCTCAAAATGTTGAACTTTGGTTGGACAGAGTAGTGGGAGAAGCGCCGACTGCAGTTGTGTGACAAGAGGAGGATTGAGAACCACTCAAAGAATTTAGTTAATCCTGAGGCTGGTGAAGTGGAGGAGGAAGCCTGGGTGGAGAGAATGGTCGTAATAAGCAAATTTCACTTGCATTTCGAGTGGTTGCGCTTAAATCACAAGATACAGATAGTCCGGCCATTTTGATGTGCGCACAGAAGAGATGATTAGGGGGAGATCTGATCACCGTGCGGGGGGTATTCCGAAGTGGGTGCCTTTCTGGAAGAGATGGCTCATTGCAAAAGCACGAAGCCCCATGAGACAATTAGTGCCAGTGGGAACCATGATCTGCAACATGGGTTCAGTCCAATAAACAGCCAACCCTCCATGGTTCAGGGTGGAGGTGATGAGGGCAGAGGTGGGGTAACAAGTCATAAAATTGAACCACAAGTGTGGCCTCATCTGGTAGTTTAATTTGGATTGTTGGGAAGGGATTATTTTCTATGAATAGAGGCAACTGTGCTGTACCATCATAAGAGGGCTTCACAAGATAAGCCAAGGTCGATGTACCCCTGAATAGGCGGAAATCTATAATCTGACGTGCTTTTACACCGCTGTGGCTATCCTGATGAAGGCTGCACGCATATAGGAAGGCGTTCCTATACTCAAACCAAAGGCAAAAATGCAGTTTACCCCAAGAGAGCACCAGGGGTTTTTGAGGCACCACCTGGAAGTAAATCTGATGATGGTATAGGCCTAAGGTGGCAGCATAGCGACTGGAATTTGGGGTCTATCTGAGCAATCCTAAGTATTTTGGCAGCGACTAAAAGCGCCAGGAGGTGGTGCACCACCACCTCACGCAGGAGCAGCAGACATTAATCATGTCTGCATAGGCTCAAAGTGGCATTTGCAAAAAGGCTGGTTAACATGAAACATTATAAAATTTTTATTGAACATAAGTGAATAAAGTAAATATAAATTTGTCCTATCCTTCTTCTTCTAAGCCAAAAGGATTGACTTTAGTTAGTTATTCAACAGTTTTTTTCTGGCCCTTCGCTATTCCTTTTAATTCTTAACATTTATATCTTGTTGTGAGAGATTTCTGAGAAGTAGTCAAACAGATTGTTGATAATTAGGGTCTAGAAACTCATGTAGCACCCAGTATTCTAATGGACTCACCTTATCTATACTATTAATATGTACATGCATAGTTATGGGATCTTCATGGTTAATCCAATGTCTAAAATTGTTGTTCTTTTAAACCTATTGAAACTTTTTCAGATGCATATAATGAAATTCCATCATTAGTATCTACTGACTCATGTAATTACTTAGTTCTTCTCCCAGATGATGTATAATTTAAAGACTAGACAGAAGCTGCGTACTTAATCAAGAAAGTGTACTCCTTCTTTCTTGTTTCTTTTTTTGTACATAATTAAAATAATTTATAACTGAGTGTAGAGAGAATCTACGTTGAAGTTTATAAATCCTTGTTATATCTTAATAATGTTCCATTAATCATTTCAGAGTTTATTCTCCTAGGTGATGGCTGGAGAAGATGAAATAAGTTTGCCAATACCTAAAGGCAAGGATAAGTGACCCTATAGCTTTCATGTTGTTAGATCTTGCTTTACTATATCCTTGGACGTAATCCAGATCAGGAACCGTCTTCTTTCTCTTAATCAACTTGAAATATACGATATTGATAGGAGACCTGGTGTAGATATTTGCCATTATTTATACCTTCTGAATGACCACTTTGTCCATAGTATTTATCCGTAAAATAGGAGGGAGCGTCAATACTTACTTCAACTGAAAAGCGTTGTTGAGCTTCTGAACTACTTCAGGGTATTTATTTTTTATATCCACTAAATTTTGAACTTGCTGTATTTACCATACCATAAATACAAGATACTGATCAATATTTCTTGCTTATCTATGAACAATGTATTCCCTAGGATTTTACTAAGAAGCTCTACTAAGATACTAAAGCCTTGTCAACATTCTCAGAACTCATGGTGGCCAGGAACTTCTATCTTGGGAGGCATTCAAATTATAAAATATCCAATATGTTCAGGGATTTATACTACTTTATCACAGATTAGAATAGCAAACTGTGAAATTGCTAACTCCGAGTTAAAGATCCAGTATAAAAAAGGGTGGTGCGCGCCATATAGAGTATAAAAAGGGCGATTGGGCGGTTTAATCCTAAAGAAGGAAGGACTGCTTTAATCAATCTCATTCCGAGTTAAAGCCAATAGACCAGATATATTTAGACAAAGAAGTAATAGATGAGGGATTTGTTCAATATATTGTTCTTGCACACAAGGATATAGGATTTCCAGAATTGGAGGTAAAAATTGTACAAATTGGTGTAGGCTTTATAGCAATAAATGGGTTTACGGTATAAATTGTTTACTATAAGGTGTATTGAACTATTATAAGTAGAATATATACTTAAAGGGATAGATTGTGCTAATAGTTTATTGACTGCAACTATTAACCATATGAATGGCCTAGTTATATATCCCATCCAGCTTCCTGGACTTTCCTAAGCTTAATTGTTTTTTAGATGGAGCACTATACTTCTTTCAAGCTTATGGGATTGCGCCTTGCATATGATTTTGAAAGCAGTGGGAATCGTCTCATTCTCATTGCAAATTCGCTTTAATGCGAATAACCAGCTCAAAATCATCGCAATTAGGGTAATTTAAGCAATCAATTGAACAAAATTCATTACAATATTAATTTGATATGCAATTAATCGATCTAACTTCAGCACAAGTCCTCTAAATCTGTTGAATAATATCTGAAAATTCAGAAATGTTACTAGTCAGACTTCACCCTAATAAGTATCCTTCTCTCCACCTCATTGTTGTCTTCTGAATGGTTTTCCACATAGTATAAGTGAACAATTGTGGCAGCGGCAGTTTCAGTACAGGAATTAAGTATTAGGTAGAGGTATCTGTCCCTACTTTAACCTCTCTTTCCCCTGAACCTCCAAGTTTTGGATTTGTTCCTTAAATTCCTTGAGCGTTGACATTGGTGAGAGGTTTTGCTTTATTACAATTTGTCAAGATAGGCTTATGCTACTATAGTCAGGATCTTTTGTTTGATCAACATAGTTTGAGTGGATTCAGCTTTATATAAAGCAGATCACCCAAAAATGCCTCCTTTATATAAATTACTGTTATAAAACTTCATCTGACGGAAGTAACGTGCTTTAAAAGTTAAGGGTTATGATTTTAGTCCACCAACCACAGCGGCAACGACATCATATAAGGTTATCATCTTTGAGCTTAAAGGGTTTGTGCCTCCATGTAGAATTGTTCTACAAAGAAAGCATCATATTTTCCATAAGCATAAAATAATTTATATATATAGGTTGCTTCTTTATGCTGAGGCTTTTATTGAGATCAAATTCTCTAGTGAAAGCATATCTAACTTCAGATCAGGTATGCAAGCCATCTATGTATGGAATAATAACTTCTTGAGCATTCTGACTCAGGGATGATAGATGTGATTAGCATTTAATGGTTGGTAGCTTATTCCATTGCGGCGATATATACAAATAAGAAGGGTGATATGCTCTCTTCTCCTGAGGTAAAACTATCCATGAATATAGGTCTAAAACACTGGACATGACTTCATGTGATGCTAGAACTTCAGGTAATTCCTGTCCCGTGGTTTAAGTCCTATTTTCATGAAGTTTTGAGACTCAGTTAACTTCATCTTAGTAAAAATTCAACCTTATCTTATTATCTGTAAGAATTACATATAGTTACTGATTCTAAAGTATATATTTTGATCCTCCATGCCAGATAATTGTGGTATTACATATTTTTTTAGTTTCCTTGGATTTATAACACATGGAATAGATAAGTAGAGTGTTGTTTTTTTATTTTTTTTTTATTTTTGAAAACTGGGACATATTAAGAATGTGCAATTATTAGTTGCTAATAGTCAAGTGTAAACACCTAGTAGACTTTTAAGTCCCTAGAGCAATCTCCTGGAAACTTAGCCTAACCATGGCAAACCTTTGTTATGTTTAAATAGGCATGTAACTAATATTAACTAGGCAGAAATTCAAACAAAACGAACATCACTTTATACCATAGTAGGGGTTATAAGATTTAGTCAAGGTTCTGTGATGGACAGGGTCCCTGAACAGTGCCACAGAGCAGTTTGTCAAGAGGTTCCAGTTAAGTGCCCACAAACAGGATAACCCTTCAGTGGATATATAACTAATATGACTTTGTCAAAACATTTGACTGTGGAAGTTTGGACAACAATCAGAACTATACTGGCGCCAGCAAGACGGTCTGCCCTCCAGAAAGCGCATACAAGGACTCAATGTCCTTATCAAAGTCTGAGCTTTAGTCCATGTGCAGTTTCCCTTGGTTTACTTGAAAAAGATGATTTCTCAATTTAAAAATAAATTTTGGATATTATTAAGCTTTATTTAAAATTTTAGAAGATAATTACTTTATGCAACTTTGTCAGTTCAAAAATTATACTAGACTTATGGGGAAGAGTGGATCTTGTTCTCCCATGAAGTTAATGGGAAACTTCTCAATGGCAGGCATAACCTGAGGATCTAGACACTCAATTTCATTGTTAAGACCCATTCCAGCACTAGTATTAAGTACCTTTGCAGTTGTAGAAACCTTTTCTGCATTTATTACCTCGCTTTAAATTATTCTCAAAGCCTGAACCTTTGTCAACATCCTTATCTTTAATGTTTTTAATTAATTAAAAGAAGCTTTGGCAGCCTCTGATTTTCCCAACTTACATTTATGAGAGGCTTGTCCAGCCTTAACTGAAGTGGCGTCATCTGGTTGGCCAGAGTACCATTTACAAGGTTTATATCCTTGTTGACAAATTTGGAGACATCAGACTCAGCCATATGGTTGGCCAAAGCTTCATTCACAAGGATCTACTCCCTCATCAACGTACATGGTAACATTTGATTTGGCAGCATCTGGATGGCCAGAGCGCCATTATGAGGATTCTTTCCTCATCAACCTTGAGATATTTATTAAGTTTGATTTTGAGGCATCTGATTTGTCAGATTGCCATTTTTAAAATTTTTTACAATTGTGCCCATCATCCTTGGCCCTGATCATTGAAATAGAGAATATTAGGGCAATGTGGCAGTAAGGCAACGCCTTGACCATTACATCACCCCCCAGATGAGAACCTCCTCCCTCTCCAGAACTCCTCCACCTTCTGTGAGCAGTTGCTGCAGTTGACGGCAGTTTGCCAGGTGGCTTCCTCCACCGGGTTTCCCACCCACTTCACCAGAAACCAACGCTTCTTTCATGAGATTTTCATGTCCAGGATTTCCTCTAACTCATTCTCAGCCTTTCCTGGTTTTACCAAGTTAACTGGCTCCAGCTTCTCTGGAAAAGGACCTTAAAACATCTTCAATTGCAAAACGTGCAGTACTAGATGTGCACAAGATCCATTGTGAAACTCCAGTATGTAATCTACTATGTACACTTGGTGGAGGGCATTGAATGGGCCCAGGGACTGGTCCAAATTTCTTGCAGCTAGTGTGGACCAAGGAGTTTTTAGCATAATCATCACCAGGTCTTTTTCCTTTAGCACAGGGGCTTCAGATTGGTGAACTTTGGCCTTCTTTTTCTACGCCTCTACTGCTTTCATTAAATTCTCATGTAGGGCTTTCAGGTTTTCTTCATATCCGCTTCCAGGTTATTCTACGCTGTGTTTGGACCTCTGTAATGGTTTTCAACCATCTTTGTGTGGAGCCTGTAGTTTGCTATGAAGGGCGACATTCCCATCGATGAATGCACTAGACTGTTATATGCAAATTAAGCTAGTTTTATTCAGTCAATTCAGCGTTTCTGTTGGTTGGTCATGTAGCATCGCAGATACTACTCAAAACTTGAAATCATTCAGTTTGGCCATCTAACTGAGGGTGGTAGCTGATGATCTTCACGGTTTGATCTGAAGATTTTCAAGTAGGTGTTTCCATAAGCGTCCTATGAATTTCAGGCCACTATATGAAACTATCTCCTCAGGGAGGCCATGGCGGGAGAACAACCCATCCATAAAGATCTCCACCGTGACCTTTACTATGATTTTGGAAGTACATGGGATGAAATCAGCGTACCTGGTGTACTGTCTACTACCGCCATGACAGTATCGTACCCCTTAGATATGGAAGCCTATTATAAAACCCACACTTAGTAAAGACCACGGCATCTCTGAAATCTGGAGTGGCTTTAGTTTCCCAAAGGCTTCTGCCTGGCATGCTTGGATTGGGCACAAGTCACACATTCCAATTTTTTATTTCCTCATGGCGCTTGGCATCTCTGGCCATGAGTAAATTTGGGACATGAGCTCTATCATTTTCTCATTCCAGGGTATCCCTCCAAGGATTGGTCATGGATGCGCTTATTGCCTCCTCATGGAGCTCGCAACCTGGCAGACCTGGGCCCTATGTGGAGCATGAGGCTTTTCTTTTTACGGAAATTCTGATAAAGTTCATTCCAATCCTCTCATAAAGATCCTTCCAGAGTGTTGCCCAATATTCTGACCATTACTGGGCAGCCTGAAGCTTGTCTGTCAGTTCGTGGGTGGCATTTTGGTATGGTGTAGAACACATTTGGGGGCAACATAGTTGCTGTGTTGTAGTCATCCAACTCATCCTTTGGAAAAACCATACCTGGATCCCTCTTAGGAAGTCTGGAATGAAGTTGCTCTCCCCTGGCTTGTACACAATCTTGAAATCATACTGCGCCAGCTCAATATGCCACCTGGCCTGATGCTTTTTCATGCGTTTTGGGCTCTTGTAAAATTTTGGGCGCGGTGGTCAGTTTTAATAGTTAAAGGGCGTCTGGCGTACAGCAGGTGATGCTACCATTTGACTTAAGCAGATTTAATCGCTATGATATCCTTATCATACACAGGGTAGTCATCTCAACTGGCAGCTTTTTCCTGCTAAAGTAGCTTATGGGATGGTCTATTCCATCGTTCCCCTCTTGCAGAAGAACCACCTAATCCCAAAGTTTGAGGCATCAGTCTCCACTATGAAAAGGGCGATTGGCGTCAGGGTGGGCAAGTACTGGTGCCATCATGAGGCTCTCCTTGACGGCTTGGAAACTTTTCTCCTCCTCCTCTACCCAATGGAACAGCACCTGCCCTGTCATACAGGTTGAGGCGCAGCAGCTTTAAAGAGGTCTTTAGCAAAACGTCTCAGGAATTTTAACACGCGTAGATAACTTCTAACGACATTTCTAGCTACAGGGGATTCCACTCCCTCACTGCCTTCAACTTGTCAGGGCATATGGCTGTCTCTTTTTAGATACTACGTTCCTCAAGAAAAGAACCTTTGTAAAATTCACATTTTGATGGCTTCAAGCGGAAATTCGCCTTGACATGGGCCTTCAGCATGCTCAGCACGTCGCCCTTGTGCTCCTCTTTGATTTTGGAGAACACGAGGATATCGTCCATGTATGCTACACAGCATTTCCCAATTAAGTTTCCCAAAGCGTTGCCTATAGTACGCTTGAATACTTCTGGGAAGTTCTTAAGATCAATGGTCATCAAATTTAATTTAAACACCTACAAGTGGCACTTGAAGGCCGTATACAGTTGTTGCTTTGTGATCACATGAACTTGATTGAACGCGTCAACCATGTCAAGCTTGGTGAAGACCTGCTCCATGAGATCATCTGAGATATGAGCTCTATCAATGGAATAGGATAAGGGTCAGACTCAGTTATTACACTCAATCGACGGTAATCTACACATGGACGGAGCTTGCCACTTGATTTTGGGATCAGAAGTATGGGTGGCACCACAGGAGACTTAAAAGGTACTATCATCCCATGCTCCAGCATCTCATTAACGTACACTTCTTGGGCCGCCTTTGCCTTCAGGTTCAAGAGGTAGATGGGCCAACCCTTGGGAAACTCCGCGTCCTTTTTGAACTTAAATGTAAAGGGAAAGGCCCATTTAGGGAGGTTGAAAGAGCTTTGTTTTTCTGGAACAGGTGGGCATATGTTTGGAAATATACAGGAATGTCCGCCCGGGCTCCTTCCCAGTACTATTTCGCCCCAGGCTTCTCTCCACCGTTAGTGAAGAAATCTAGTGCCACTGAAGGTTGGCCCTTAGGGTGCAGCATGACCAGGAGCTCCTACAGTTTGAACTGATGGTAGTAAATTCTGTCCAACACTGCATGCCCAGGATTATGGGGTGAGGCAGGATTTTGATAGCGCTAAATGTTTCTTGGAACGTGTGAGGCCCCTGCCGCAGGCGCACTAGGACTTTGACTTTCTAAAATCCCACTGATTTTGAGGTGTCTGCTAGAGCAATGGTTCTCTTCCATCCTATCTTAAACTTCATTCTTTGCGTTAACCTGATGTCTAGATAAATGTCCTCAGCTCCTGTGTCTGCCAGTGCAGGGTTTGTCCTCCGACTATACCTCTATTCCCTAAAGTTTAATTAATTTTGAACATAGAGTCAAGATGTGATATTACCTATATTGATTGTAGCAACGTGTGTAGGGGTAGGGCGAAAGTTGTAGAGGGTGGGGTTGCCCTCACTGGGGTTTTCAGAGGGAGTCACCCCATTGTCAGAGCTGCGTGGTGATCTTGAGAAAGCTCCTGCAGGAAGCTGAAGATAGGCTCAGACTCCGCTCAGCGGCTAGGGCTTTCCATGTTGTGACATGGGATGGGATTTCGCCTGAGCTAATGCCAATTGCCCCTCCACCTGGGTCATTACTAGATGTTCCTCATCAAGGGTAGCTCCCAGGCGAGTGGCAGCTATGGCAGTGAGGATGTCAGGACAGAGATTTTGGAGTAACCTCTGCGCAATATGGGTGGAGGTGACTTTGGCCTCCTTGGCCAATGAACATTAGACATGGGCGTACTCCATGACTGACATTTTCCCTTGTGCGAGGGTCAGGAGGGCTGACCAAGACATGTCTTGGGAGTCATTAGGCGTGGCCGCTCTCTCACCTGAATAGAGACAATCGTCCAAGGTAGGAGGAAGCCTCTACTGGAATTCCAATAGTTCAGTAAACAAGTCTTCCAGGTTTTTGGGCAGGGTAGCCACTATGTGAGCAATCTGGAGTGACAATAAGGCTTTTCCTCCTGAGGAGGTGGTCATCTGGATCTGAAGTCTTATATGAGAGAAGGTTGCATGTAGTGTGCTTAGTTCCATGGGATTGAGGGCCTAAAAATTCAAATGAGGATTACTTAAAAGAGGAGTTGATTTGGACATGCCCACGAGAGGGCAGGAAACAGGTGACTTCTCTTATGAAGAACAGGAGTGAGAAGATGAACATCAGAAACGTGGTTGGGTGTCATACCATGCAGCTTAGTGCGTTCTGAAGGTTTATCACATATCTAAAAACAGAGACACCATGTCAAATGAGTTTTTCTAATGTGACAGACAGGGTCCCTGAACACCGGCACAAAGCAGTTTGCAAGAGGGCCCAGGTAAGTGCCCACAATTAGGATAACCCTGGCTTGGAAACCTCCCTAATCTGACTGTGTGGAAAGCACTTGACTATGAAAGTTTGGACAATAGTCAGGATTATACTGGTGCGAAGCAAAAGGTCTGCACTCCAGAAAGTGCATACAAGGACTCAATGGCCTTGTCAAATTCTGATCTCTAGTCCATCTGCAGTATCCCTTGGTTTACTTAATAAAAATGTTTTTCCAATTTAAGCATTAATTTTGGAATTGATTAAGTTTTATTTAAAATTATAGAAGATGAAACTTTGTTAAGCAACTTTGTCAGTCAAATTTATACTAGGCTTAGAGTGAAGAGCGGGTCTTGTTCTCTGCAGAGTCCACATGCATCTTCTTGATGGCAGGCATAGCCTGAGGATCTAGACCCTTAATTCCTTATTGAGGCCCATTTCAGTACTAGGATTGGGTACCTTTGCAGTTAAAGAAACTTTTTATATTTATTATTTTGCTTTGAATTAATTTTGAAGCCCAAACCTTTATCAGCGTCTTTATTCTAAACTTTAAATGAATTAAGAAATGTTTTGGAAGCCTCTGATTTGCCCAATTTTAGTTTCTGAGAAGCTTGTCCAGCCTCGACTGAAGTGGCTGCATCTGGTTGGTCAGAGCGCCATTTAAAAGTTTTTATCCCATTTGACACATTTGGAGACATCAGATTTAGCCACATCTAGTTGGCCAGAGCTTTGATCACAAGGATATACTCCCTCACTGCTGTAAATGGTAACATTGGATTTGGTAGCATCTGGTTGGCCAGAGCGCTATTTACAAGGGATTTCCTTCTTTATCAAACTCGAGATAAATATTCAAGTTTATTTTCAAGGCATCTGATTCGTCAGATTGCCATTTTTGAAATTTGTTGCGATCATGCCCATCACCATTGGCCCCTATCATTGAAATAGGGAAGAATAGGGCAATGTGGTGGTCAGGCAATGTCTTGACCGTTATAGGTTTAGGGTTGCATTGATTATCAGACTTCCAGAGTGAATAATGGAATGAAAAGGATTTATTGCGGCACAATTGTTCCCATTTATTTTAGTTAGTCTAGTTGATCCCCAACTAGCAAGATCTTTAGAAAATGCCTCAGAAGATTTGGAAGATGTTCATGCCTTCATCAGCTCATTTTAGAATTTAGTGCTCATGGAAATTTTGGCAGAAACCACTACAATAGTATTTCCTAAAACAGATGGCAAGGTAACACCATCAAATTCTTGTTTAATATCATGACTCATGTCAATACCAATAATGCCCCCTCATGGTCTTGCTTAAAAGGGACATAAGTCTTAAGGAATCTACTTTAATTTGATTTATGATGGAGACCAAACTAATTGAGGTGATGGATTACTCTGTGCCTTGACAATATATTACTCTGTACAGCCCTAACCATAATATATCAAGTATATGTACTTGGCTCCCTGGCCGGTGGTGGTACAACAATACAAGATCCCCTAGCTGGTACTCTGACAAATTATTTGGAGCGTTGCTTTTTCCGCCTCAAATTTACTGATAGTCCTTGAGGGACTTGGCAGCTATAGCTTGCATCAAATATAATTCATCTGCAAGCATTCCATAACAAGCTAAGCTGCTTCCAGGGCTGACGTCTCCAATATAGGATGTACGCTCAAGGGTAAAAACGGATCCCTGGTTTATAAAGAGCTTTAAATGGTGACTCTTTGATAACCAATGATAACTCATGTGGTATGATAAAGAGCGCCAGAAGGTATTCATTCCACCTTGATTGGTAAGATTGAGCCATCTTGTGAAGGATGGTAACTAGAGTCCCTTTCGCTCATTCCACTGCTCCAATGTTATCAGAATGATAGGGAACATTGAAGGAGGGGTAAGTGCTATCAGCGATTATGTTCAAGGATTTGTTGGGATACAAAGTTGTTACCATTATCAGTAAGCAGTACCATTTGGATACCATGATGGGTGAAAACCTGTTTAAGTAGGAACAGGCGGTTGCTTTAGAAGTAGGTGAGATAACAAAATTGGCCTATAACTGATAAATAAAATGGTCAACCACCAGTCTGATATACCAGTGGCTATACATTGCCATAGGTAACGGATGGATAACGTCAATGCTGACAGTGGCAAATGGGGAGTGTGGTCCCACAAACTGATGTTAATATGGCGGAGGGGGTTTACACCTAGACTAATTAAGTAAGGGCTCAAGAATTTCTTGGATTGACTCAATCAGCCTCCCCAATAAGAAAGCTCTTGCGGCCACTGATGGATTTTCCTAACAGCCCCATATATTATAGTTGAATGCCCCTAAGAGCAGTCTACATTCTAGTATGGGGATAGTCATACGGCAGCCAAGTGTATCTAAGTTATTCATATTATAGTTCATCCTCAATCTGGGACAATTTGGTCATCTTTCTGGTTGTTGCTGCAACGCAGGAGTTTCCTGACTCCAGTTGATCAGATTTCCAACAATGTCATAAAATAAATCTTCTTCAGAGGCATAGATGGTCTATATAGGCAACTGAGATAATCCATCAGCATTCTGGTCTATTATCCCTGCCTGATGAACAATAATTAAGGCATAGCTTTGGAGTTTGAGGGCCCAAAGGACCAACCATTCGTCCGGATCAGTCATTTTTTGTAGTGACCATAGAGAGGTATGACCCATATCCACTGTAAAATGATTTCCATATGAAAAAGGATGATTTGCTTAATATCAAGTAAAACTGCTAAGCACTCATGCTCCTTAATGCTGTTGTTCTTCTCCGCCCATGTTAGAGCTTTTCTGAAATAAGCTATGGAGCGATCAACTTGATTGGTATTAAACTCCACCAAAATGGCCTCAACAACCACATCACTAGCATTAGTGAAAAGAATAAATGGTTTGTCAAAATTTGTGATGTTAAAGATATGAGCAGTTGCAAAGCTTTCCTCAGGACTTCAAAAGCTTGAAGCTGGACCTCTTCACATTGGAACTGAACTCCTTGCAGAGTAGGTACGTCAATGGTTCAGCATATCCAGCAAAGTGGTGGATGAACTTTTAGCAATTTCAACAATCACAAGGAACACTTAAATATTGCGTAAGCTAGAAGTTGAGCCATTTTATTAATATAACCACTTTGTAAGGCAACAGGAAGATTATTTTCTGGGTAGCTTTATGACAAAGAAACCATGTTAGTCTTAAAAAACCAACGTTTGGCGGGTTATACCTTAAGCAAAACATAGCGAAGTCACTCAAACATATCCTTTAAAAGAACGTGGTGTTGGTCAAAAGTGCAGGGAATATGATTACATCATCAAGGTATACTAACAAATAAGGCACCCTAACAGGCCATCCATCGCCCTTTAGAAGGTGGCCGGGGCGTTACAGAGTCCTTGGGCATCTTTCAAGGTTCAAACAACCCACACTTTATATGAGAATGCATTTTATCTGATCCTCCACTACAATCTCGATCTTCCAGTAGCCACTAAGAAATATATGGCCAAGAAAAATTTAAATCCAGCCAAGTGTAATAAGGAATCATCAGTCTGTGGCATCAGAAACTTTCCTTCTGCATGAGAGCATATAGGCGCTGGTAGTCCATTACTACCCTATGGCCCCCATCCTTCTTGTATATAAGAAGTGAGGGCGAGGCACATAGGATTTTTGGAAAGGCTTAAGTGATCCAGAGCCCAGTAGTTGCTTTAATTTCCTCACCACCTGAGCTTCTTCAACTTTCAAATTATGGCAAGGGCCAAGCGCGGAAGGGGGTGAGTTTCCTGTAAGCACTCTATGCAGCACCCTTTTATCATTTTAAAATAAACAGCACTTTTTTAAGAAAATGTCATCACATTTATCAATCAACGCATTAGCGTGCTGCTGCTGCTCAGAGGTGAGGGTGTCACATATTTCTACTTCAACACAGCTTATGGTGGTGTCCTCTTTGATCCCCAAATTGTAAAAATTCCAACACCCACAAACTGGATTCAACTTGGACAGTAGGTAGGGTCTAAGTATATGACACAGGCTGGTTTTGAGCAATTTGTAAAAAATTAATCTGTGACTTTCTATTAATATGGCTAAAGGACCTTGACGGGCAGGATCCAACAACCCTAGACATGTTAGAGGCTTACAAATGGCCAGCTTAGGTTCTTCACCAATTGCTATCAAATGATCCGGTGAAATTGTAACTAGAAAAAAAAATGTTAACCAGTCTTTTTGATTTTAGAGGGATGATGACCCAATTATTGGAGTATATGGCTATCCCCTCCTGAGCGTCTGTGCTAGGAGGCATAAGTATATTTTTTGGTCTGATGACTCAGTACTCTAACCACTCAACAAAGTTTGGATGTTCCATTAAATAACCCCTGGTTTTTTCCCCTTTTTTTGGGAGCATCTTTAGTCACTAAAGGAATGCGGTATCCAGTACTGAGAAGTAAATTCCTTATGACCAATTTTGGTATCATATTCTATAAGGAATTAGGTGACAATGAGAGGTTGTAGCTGTCATTCTCTAACACTACTGTTTTTACTGTCAAAACAGCAATCCAAACTGGAGAGGCAGGATGGAGTCAGCGCTCAGGGATCAAGTTTTCAGGGGCCTGCTGTTCCATAATTGACAGTGTGATTTTGGTCTTGTAACGGATCAGGAGGCAACTGATCCGTACATTGCTTCAGATTGGATGGCGTTCAATTTGAATGTGGCCATGATCCAAAAAACATCGAGCTCAGGAAGGTTGAGATTGGGTAAATTCGCCATCACAAACATGGATTGCATTTGCGATATGACGTTGGGCTTACACACGGCGTTGATGGTGATCTGGTGGGATGGTGATTCTTTGCAAACAAAGCGTTATACAGTGATCAAAAAATTTTAAACAAGAAGAAGCTTGTACTAGCAGGGCACTATTTAGGGGAGGATGTCGCGGCATGAAAGGCAGTTGTGCCTTCTATGAGGAAAAATCGAAATTAAAATAAAGGAAAACTTGCTCAGAAAAAAATATAATTTTATTTAAACATATAAGAAGATCAGATTGGAATTATGAGCTCAACCAGTGAGCTCAGTGTGGCGTTGGCATCGTTCTCAGCCCTTTCCTTGTCACAGACAATACTGCTTATGTGCACGTCATGGAAACAGTGGTACAAGAATACGTGGCAATGATGAGGCATGGTGGTCAGGTTTGAGGATGGGCTTCTGCAGGTCCGTCCTTAGTAGGTCAGTAACATGGCTTTTATTGCCAATTAATTTGTTGCATAGTGGCGCAAACCTATCCATTACAGGTGTGGCGCAACTTATATCTTCTTTACCAGTTGAGAATAATTATGTTAATCAGCAACTAGTATCAACTATGGCTAGGATCTTTACTCAATGGGAAAATACCTCAACCTGGGTAACTTCTGTACTAAAATGGGGGTAGAACATGTAGTTTTCCTATAATAAGAGGGCCAAAGGTAACAAGATAAGAGGAATATATATAATTGGAAATCATTGTGTTGGCAACATCTATCTTGTCATTTGGGAAGTGGGAACAACACTTAGTATGAGAATTGACAGTGGCTAAAGACTGAGGCGAAAGAAGTCAGCAGTTGGTGCCTCGCTTCCTAAACTGACTCCACTTTACACGCCTCCTCAACCTTTTTCTTCCAAGTGGCTTCTTGATGCCCAAAGTACCCACAATAGGCACAAGGGCCACAGTGCAGTTAGATCTCTGGGGATATCCTGTGGCATGAATGTGAGCCTGACTTCCCTTGTTATCTCTTGGCGCATCTTTCTCTCAGACAACTCTATGTTATATTTCTTAATATCAAGTCTGGATTATTTAAGTCAATTGTGGTATGGAAATATAGCATGATGTTCATGTTATGCTGGAACGCATAGAGGACAGTGGCTGTGGCTTCATCCAATTAACCCAATCACAGGATGCAAAAACTTGTGCTTCATGATAAAACTTTTCAGAGAAATCAAAGTTGGTTTTACCATGCATAAGGCGGATCTGCATGAACGCCTGTTTATGGTTATCCATGGGTAAGTTACTGTTGAAAAATGTTCATGAGGAAATTCATATGTTCCGCCCAGGTTGTGCACTCCTTTAAATAAGGCATTATAATTTTTTATGCCTTGCTATTGAGGCAAGTCTGCACGTGCTGACACTTTTAGCAATCTGTAGCACCCTCCAAGGAATTTTCATATGCAATAAATAATATTAGTTAATTTTAGCTCCATGAATGTACTTCTCTTTAAATGTGGGCTTAAAAGACCTGACAGGCTTAGGAAGACAATTACTACGAGATGAGGGGACCAGCTAGCCTCTGTTGACTCCAATAGTGGCAGTGTCAGTTTGGGGGATAACCTCATCAAACTGTCAGCATCATTTCCATGTCATCCTTGAGGTTGGTGATAGGACGGAAAGGGAGTTAGACCCCCATTCTTTATTTTTAGAGGCCAGAAGACTCAAAGTTCCTGGGTGTTGGATTAGAAAGATTTACTCTTTTTTAAAAAAAAGACTTCACTCAGGATAAAGTTCCTTGAGTGGTAAAGTTCAAAGGTGTTTTTTGTTTTAAATAATAGAGTTAGGCCAAAGCAATAAATGTTAAAAAGAAGCTTTTGTTTCCCATAACAATCACTTTACTTAATATGATTCGAATCAAACAGCAATTTTTTGATAATCACAAAGGAGAGATGGGCGATTTTAATAATAAATATAATACAACCTGGGCGAGCGTTGCATCAAGAGGTGCGCAAAATGGTGCACTCAAGGGCAAGAAACGCCCTGGAGGGGGACCAGGAACCCAAGCCACCAAGAAACCACTAACTCAGACACCGTCCAGGTTTATGGTGTTTACTATAAAACAAGATGAATACATGCATATCCAATTTAACAAACCCTTTTCATAGGTAGAGCACAGGCTCTGACTCTTCCTTGGGGATGAGTCCCCAACCCTGTGGGAGAAAACATGTGAGGCACAGCCCTCCCTTTTCCCCCACATGGTATATGTCGCCACCAACAACATGGACCATGGCTGGATTAATATTGGCTTTGAAACAGCCAAAGAAGTGGAGGCCGCAGCAAAAGTCTGCATTGAAAGAGCCTTTCCTGAGGGCAAAAAAATAGTGCGCACCACGCGCACCAGATGGAACAAAGCAAAAACTTTGTTCATTCCATTTGACTCACTCCCTACAAACCTTCCTTGTAAGGTAATTGAGGAGGAACTCCGCAAAGGGCTCATAGCCTATGGAGAAATTATGCAACTCAAATTACAACAATTTCGCCTGATGTCAACCCTGTGCACAGGCAAAGCTATCGCCATGATCAACCCATTTCCTGAAGTGGAAGATGACTTATCAAGAATCCCCCACACAGCACAGTTTCATTTTGCAGATGGGGGAAAGTCATCCACATGCTGAGTTACACCAGAATGCACACCGCCTATATGCAACCACTGCATTTCATTGGGACACAAGGAACATGCATGCCTCATGAAGGAAGGCTTAATGAAAGCAGACTACTGTGAGGAAGCCATGGAAAAAAGTAATGAAAAGTTTTCTAGAATGACCAACGGTCACCACCCATTCCGCTGGGGTGAAGATGGACTTTACTCCATTGTGGACCCAGTTACACATAAACAATGCAAAGTGGCACAAAAAGCCTGAAAGTGAGCAGCGGCCGAGGTGGCAGCACATGTGGAATCACCCATAAACCTCAGAAAAATTCAGAAGGATATTTTGGATATTCACTGAGCCAACCAATCAGAACAATATGCCCAAGTTGAAAATTTTCACAGCAATTCGACTGAGTCACCAGGCAACATCAATTATGCACACTTTGAGGAACAATTCAACCGCAATATGGGCAAAAATGTGGTGCACAATTCTCCAAATTCAAACCCCAAAATTACAGAACCCAATCAGCACCCCACATTGAACCATCATGAGATACATGTGGGAAAAGATAATGCAAATTCCAAAAACTGCAATTCCCGCAAAAAATCGAGTCAGATCATGGAGACTGGCATTGTTAATGAGAGAGTTGGAGTACAGACGTGGAGCATGGCCAAAATGAGCCGCGGTGGGTTAGGGCCAGAGGGCCCTCCCAACCGCTCCTGAGGCGCTGCGGGCACCTCAGTGTCAATAGGGATGCTAAACATCGTGGGACCAAGGCTCAAATGTCCCAAGCCAAAAGCTGAACTTCCTGCAAAAACCCCTTGTAGACACCTTGGCCATCCAAGAAACCCACTGTCTACAAGGGAAAGAAGGATCCTGGTCAGCCAGGGTCTCACCATCACAATCAGTATGGACGTCTCACTGTGGGGTGATCGTCCAAAAATAACAAAAAATTAAAAATTACAAACTCCTCGTCATACCTTCATGGCCACATCCTGGTAGCAATGATCACATGCCAAGAGGAAACAATCTTAATAGCATGACTCTAAAACTGTGCACCACAGCCGAGATAAAACAATTTCTTAAAACCATTCCAACACTCACCCTCCCACCAGATACCATCCTGTTGGGTGACTTTAACTGCTGGGATAACTCTGACATGGAACAACGGCTGAACCCCAGGGGATACCCACCGGGACACATCAAATTCCGCACAATGAAGGTATCCCTTTACCTACAGGATGCCCTCCCCCTGGATCATCACTCCTTCCCCACATGACACGGCCCAACATACGTGAGGGAACGCTCATATCAATGAGCCACATTGATCACATCCTCGTTCTGCAAACCCAACAAACAAGAATTTCCAAATTTATAGCAAAAAAGTCAATTTCTCTGACCATCAACTTGTTTCAGTGCAGTTATTGATAACCTGAACCCATGCACAGGTGTTTCCCTGGAGAAAGCTACACCCAGAAAACATAAAATTACCCAAAATATCCGACTGGGTCAAACACAAGGCCATGAACCCAGAATTCACAGCCCCATTCACTTAGGATCACATCATAACCTAAGCAAATTTCAAAAATGAACTAATTACCAAAACCTGACATCTCGCATCACATAAGTACACCGCTGACACAGCCACAATCAGGCGTACCTTGGCGGAACTGGACCACCTTGAGATAAACACCCCAAGATCTGGTTATAGCCCCAACTGGGGACACAAATGGGCAGAAATATCCGCCTGACTAAACACCCTCATCTAGAAGAACCAACATAGAATCAAAGTATCAAACAAAGGTAAGTTCATAAAGGAAGGAGAAACATATTCGACATATTTCTTCTGCCAATTTCACTCCTGCAGCAACCAGCCCGCGTGTACACAGGTCCGCAATACTGACGGCATTGTGGCAACTGACCCTGAGGAGGTCAAGGTGGAAGTATACTGCTATTGCACCAAATTATATTGTAATATGCCAACAGACCCACAAAAAATCACAAAAAGTTAATACAGACCACTAGAATAAAAGTACACCACCAAATTACAATATTCTAGATCTAATTACATTGGAGGAGCTTTGGGATACAGTCCGCGGTGCACCACGTAGGAATTGACCAGGGCCTGATGGGATACCCTACAAATTTTACAAAAATATTTTCAACAAATTGCCCCCTCCTATTGGTGTCTATGAACCAGTGTTTGCTGGAAACACGCCTCTTACCTGGTGGCCATGAATCATATGTCATAACCTTATATAAAAAGGGTGACAGATTGAACCTGGCCAACTGGCGTCCAATTGCACTATCTAATACTGACACAAAATTTCTAACAAAAATTATAGCAGCCAGATTAGGCGCAATTGCCTCTGACGTTCTATCACCCAACCAGTTTGGGTTTATACCAGGGCGTTCAATCTGGAACAACATCTACCCTGTTGCAAACATATGTCAGTCCAAAGCAACTGGAGCCCTAGTCTTCTTAGACCAGGAAAAGGCACATGACCGCGTTAGCTGGTCATACCTAAAGGAGTGCCTAAGCGCCTTTAAACTCCCACCCAGATTCATAAAATTAGCGATGCTCATTGAAAAATTTCGCATCAATGGCTGCATGTGGCCCTGGCTTCCTAACTAACAAGATCACACCACACAGAGGGCTCAAACAAGGGGACCCCCTCAGCCCACTACTGTATAATTTCAATTTTGATCCACTCCTCCGTGTAAATGACTCACGACTCATGGGCATAACTGCACAAGGCCAGCCAACAGTCAAGATACTGGCCTTTGCGGATGACTGCGTGGCAGGCATAGCTAACAACAATGATACCCGACATCTGGAACGCACCCTAGAGTAATACTCCATGGTGAGCAACGCATCGCTCAACAAGAGGAAAACAGAAATCATTCTCTTAGGCAAGTACACTAACAACTGGGCTACAACTCCAGAACCTCATACCCCCATACAAAGAAAAAACCCACTCATCTTACCCTTTGCATCACCTCCCACCACCACTCTTGTCCGCCACCTTGGGATATGGCTGGAAACAGGGGATATGCCAATGAGACAATGGAAAGCAACCTACTACAGTGGGTATCCAAACGCTTCGCCTCCCTCAAGGAAAGATCCTCAGACTAACGGTGCGAGTAGCAGTTGCTAACTCACTCATCCTCCCAATACTATGGTACCCTGCCCACGCAATCGCCTTCTCACCCACCTTTATACCATCAATCCGTGCGCTCATCCAGGGCTGGCTGTGGCCCGGATCCCATCCTCCCATATGGATGGAAACACTCTTTGGCCCATGCTCAAGCGGAGGCATGGGACTAATGGATTTTGAGAGCCACGCCAACCTCATCCTGGGTACCTGGATAAAGGAATTCCCTGCCCCAGACCTCCCGCAACAACACTGGTCCAGGGCAGCGAGAATTAACTTAGCACAGGCGCTCAAATTAACCAACCTACACAACCCATCCAGCCTACTAACATACCTTGGTAAACACCCTACTGCAACGGGCCCCATGAAACCCCCCTCACTTCAAACATATCCTCTGAACCATCCACTGCATGGGATGGACCGTAGAGAACACTGGCACTGTGCAGAGAAGGGGACGACCCAGCCCCCACTTAAACTAAGAAATCCAGAAAACCACCCCCAGAGAGACATGCTTGCTATGACCCCAACCATTGCTAGAATTGAATACCTAGATGCGTTGGACATCCCCTAAGATTTAACCACACAGAAGACAGTGTGGAGAATGACGCACCACCCACTCCTACAGCTGAGGGTAAGAGCCAACGCCTGGCGCTGTCTGAGAAGAATCTATAGGATGGCGGACCGCTTCAATTCCCTCCACGCAACCTATGCAGTATGTGGAGGGGAGGACTCCCTACTTCACCTCCCGGAAATATGACCCCCAACCAAAGCCATATGGCAGGAAGTCGCGCGCCTGCTTAAGATTCAAAACATGCAGGATTTTTCTATATCAAAGAGCCTCCTCGCGCTCCAGATCGCATCACCAATCCCATCTACCCTCCTCTCCCTAATGATACCCATTGCAATGTGGACAATCCACACCGTTGTCTTAGATGCGTTCAGGGGCATGGTCCCAACCATCCATGGGGTTATCAACAGGTTCCACGTCCACTTACTGGAGCACTTCCAAGCCTGGCTTTATGGATATATGAGGCCAAGGCAACAGGCGCTCATAGAATGATGGTTCCCACTCTGGTTCCTCCATACAGACCCCTTCCTTCACACCTGTTCCATAGTGGGGGAAACCCCCTCAGAGTAGCGCACCAACCCCCATACCTGGCAGTCCCGCTGGCAACAGGGGTAACCTGAGTACCCCGGGGTGTCCAATTTTATCTAACTTTGTTTTCCACACATACTCAGTAATGCACATCCCCTGGTGAGCTTGCCTCGATTAAATAAAAAATAAATGTTAAAAAGAGGGCCTACTTTTTTTGCTAATAAACATGATTATATAGGAGATCAGGGAGTTTTTTTTTAATTTTCAAGCGTTTTAGAGCAAAGACTATAATTATTACTAATCAGTAATCCTGCTGCATTCTGGTCACATCTTTCAAATAGGAAACAATCACCGCTTAAATTGGGCTCAAACCTTGATATTGGGAGGTTTCCTTAGTGTGATGTTTGTCCATATATGTCAGGGTTGTAACTTCTATATAAGGAAGCTTTTTAATTTAGTCAGGGATTATTTGTAACAATAGTTTCAGCTATATCTTCAGATCAGATTCGATTTCCTTCATCAGATATAAATGAATCTTTAATTTGGGTAGGAACGAAACAATGCCCCTATAAAGGTAGCTTTTCTTTCCTTCAATGATAACATCTGTTACTAAGATTCGATTTAAACAGAAGTTTTTGATAATCACACAGGTGAGATGAGCGAATTCAACAAATCTTTACTCAACTGGGAGAAAGCCATATCTGGCAAAGGCCAAAACGGCGCACCAAAGGGCAAAAAACGCCCTGGAGGGGATTGAGAGCTAACGCCACCAAAAAGCCACAAAACCAAACACCACCTGGGTTTGTGGAGTTCACCACAAAACATAACCAATAAATGGAAATTACAGTATGCACAGCCTCTATTGAATATGGAACACAGGCTCCAACTTTTCTTAGGAGTAGAGTTCTCAACTCTGTGGGAGAAGGTGGGTGAGGCACTGGCCTCCCTTTTCCCTACGCGGTGTACATTACCACCCACACCATCAACCACGGCTGGATTGATATGAGTTTTGAAACCGAAGAAGATGAATACACCATGGCAAAAGTCGGTATTGAGATTGCCCTCCCCAAGGGCAAATGAATTATGCACACTGCGCGCACCAGATGGAACAAAGCAAATACTTTGTTATTCTCATTTAACTCGCTCCCCACCAACCTTCCACACAAACTAATTGAGGTGGAACTTTGAATCAGCCTTCAGAGCTATGGAGAAAAAAGCTAGAACTACAGTGATTCCACCTTATGTCAAACCTGTGTACAGGAAAGGCAATCGCCATGATCAGCCTGGTCCCTGATGTGGCCACAGACAAACTAAAATCCCATGCACTGCGGTGTTTCACCTCCCAGATGGGGAGTGTCAAAGCCATTCTGCATCACACCGGAACGTGCAGCGCCCATTTGCAACCATTGCACCACATTAGGGCACAAGGAACATACATGCCCCATGAAGGATGGCATCTTGGCCCCTGACTTCTGCAATGACGCTATGGACAAAGATGAAGAGACCTTTGGAAAAATGGTTGCACCATCCACGCTTTCCTCTGGGAGTATGGGCACTACATCCTTCTAGACCAAGTATCACACAAACTATGCAAACAAATACAGAAGGCCCACAAGCTGGCAGCGGCCATTGCCGCATCACTTGCAACCTCCTCCATTGAACCAGACCAAATACAGGAGGACAGAGAGCAAATCGACCAAGCCAGATAATCAGAACAAAATTTTAAAGCTGAAGAAGCCATGGAGGGAATCAACTCAGCCAAACAGTCAGAGCAGACAACCCACTCTGAAAAACTTTTCAGAAAACTGACTGAAACACCACATGATCTAAATCAAATCAACTTACAGGACAATTCAACTTCACCATGGGCGAGACAGCAGGGCCCAGAACTTCAAAATCAAACCCCAAAACATCAGAAACCAATCAGCGCACCAATCAGAGTCTCACAAATTACATGCGGAAAAGCTTAATACAAACCCTAAATCCAACAAAACTCAAATGAAATCATCACAAAGTATGGAACCGGACAACGCCTCAGAGTGGACTGGACCAATCACACGGAGCAGTCCAAGGCAATGAGTGGAGGACTAGGGCTGGAAGGCCCACCCAACCGCTGCTGAGGCACTGCGGGCATTTCAGTGTCAATAGGGATGCTAAACTTTGCAGGAGCCAGAGCTCAAGCGTCCCAAGCCAAAAAGCTGGACTTCCTGAGCAAACCCCCTGTAAACATATTGGTCATACAAGAAACCCACTGTCTACAGGGGGAAGAGGGATCCTGGTTAGCCAGGGTCTCACCATCCCAGTCAGTATGGGCGTCCCACTGTAGAAGGGTCATCTGAAACAACAAAAATTTAAAATTGCTGACTCCTCATCATATCTGCATAGCCTCATACTGGCACAAAAATCAATGACCAAGAGGCCACAATCTCGATATTTTGTATCTATGCACCATGCACTGCAACCAAGAGGAAAAATTCCTTGAAGCCATCCCAACGCTCAACCTCCCACCAGAAACCATCCTGCTGGGCGATTTTAACTGCTGGGACACTCCCACCATAGACTGATGGCCCAACCCCAGGGGATAAACACTGGGACACATTGAGTTCCACACAATGAAGGCATCCCATGGCCTGTACAACACCTTACCCCCAGGTCTCCACTCCTCCCCCACATGAATCACCCCAGCATATATGAGGGAACGCTCATCTCAATGAGCCACATCGATCACATCCTCGCACTGAAATCCTGCCACTTGTTTATTTCTGAATTCACTACAAAAAATTAATTTCTCTGACCATCGTCTAGTTTTGGTGCAGCTCACACCAACCCACACTCAAATGTCGACGTGGCCCAGGAGAAAGCTGTACCTGGAGAACATAAAATTACCTGAAGTTTCTGACTGGGTTGAACACAAAGCTATGAACCCAGATTTCGCAACCCCACTCACATCAGATCCCATTGAAACTTGTGAAAGATTCAAATCTAAACTAATAAACAAAACTTTCCATCTTGCATCACACAAGTACACCATGACAGAGCCACGATCAGGCGTACCCTGGTGGAACAAAACACCTAGAGCTCAACACCCCAAAATCTGGCTACAGCCCCAACTGGGGGTGCAAATGGGCAGAAATTTTCTCCCGCCTAAACGCCCTCATCTATGAACACCAACATAGAATCAAAGTATCATGGAAAGGCAAGTACATAAAAGAAGGCGAAACCTGTTCAGCGTACTTCTTCCACCAATACTACTCCTGAGGCAACCTGCCCCAGTGCGAAAAGAACCACAAAGCCAATGGCACCATGGCAACTGACCCAACAGAGGTCAAGGCAGAAATACACCACTATTACACTGAACTCTAATGTGACACCCCATCCGACCCCCAAAAGATAAAAAAATTAAACACTGCTGGAATACAGAGTGCACCGCCAAACTATAGTCTCCTAAACCTGATAATGCAGGAGGAGCTCTGGAATGTAGCCTGCGGTGCACCGCGTAGGAAATGCCTATGCCCTTATGGGATACCCTATGATTTTTATAAAAAATATTCTAAACAAATTGCCCCCTCCTCCTAGTATCAATTAACCAGTGCCTGATGGAGACACGTCTCCTGCCCGGAGTCCAGGACTCCTATGTCATTACCCTGTTTAAAAAGGGTGACAGATTGGACCTGGCCAACTGGCGCCCAATTGAAATCTCAAACACTGACATTAAACTAATTACAAAAATTCTAGCTACCAGACTAGGCCCATTAGCCTCTAAAGCCCTATCACCCAATCAATTTGGTCTCACACCCTGGCGCTCCATCTGGTCTGATATACAAACTGTCACCAATATATGCCAATCTAAAGCAATTGGAGCCCTGTATATCCTTGACCAGAAGAAGGCATAAGACCGCGTTAGCTGGCCATAACTGAAGAAATGCCTAAGCGCCTTAATCTCCTACACAGGTTCATTAACTGGACGATGCTCCTCACAAAATACGCTTCTATGGCCATGCATGGCCCTAGCTTCCTAACCGACAAGATCACATCATGCAGAGGGCTCAAACAATGGGACCCCCTCATCCCACTGCTGTACAACTTCAGCTTTGATCCACTCCTTCACGTTGCTGACTCACGCCTCATGGGCATAACCACACAAGGCCAGTCACCAGTCAAGATATTAGCCTTTGCAGATGACTTCATAACAGGTATAGATAATAATAATGATGCCCGCCAACTGGAACACACAATGGATGGGTATTCCATTGTGAGCAATGCATCGCTCAATAAAAGGAAAACAGAAATAATCCTTATAGGAAAGTACACCAACAACTGGGCTACAACACCCAAAACTCACAACCCCCCATGAAGGAACAACCCACTCATCCTACCTTTTGAATCACCTCCACCACCAACCCTGTCCGCCACCTTAGGTATGGCTGAAAACTGGAGGGTATGTCAATGAGATGAATGAAAATAATCTATTTCAACGGATATCCAACTGCAGCGCCTCACTCAATGAAAGGTTTGGGGCTAACGGGGAAGGTAGCAGTTGCCAACTCGCTCATCATCCCAGTGCTGTGGTTTCCCGCACATGCAATCCCCTTTTCACCCACCTTCATAACATCAATCCACGCGCTTATCCAGGGCTGGCTGTGGACTGGATCCCTTCCATCCATATGTGTGAAAATTCTATTTGGACCATGCTCAA
The DNA here is from genome assembly GCA_022478985.1 of Massospora cicadina. Taxonomy (NCBI): domain Eukaryota; kingdom Fungi; phylum Entomophthoromycota; class Entomophthoromycetes; order Entomophthorales; family Entomophthoraceae; genus Massospora; species Massospora cicadina. Next base: position 57,292 of record JAKSZP010011856.1, read on the forward strand.
GAGGATGCATGAGCTTAATTGACTTTGAGAGCCATGCTAACCGCATTCTGGGCACCTGAATAGAGGAAGTGCTAATTCTGTAACGAACCAGAAAACCCCAGTTCTGGTCGCCTTATAAAAGTTCCTTTGGTGCACCAACAAGCAACCAAAGCGGCCTAACAAATCAGGAAAGAGGTTTGGAGCATCGACAAGCACCAAACATTTCACCTACTTACTGGTTACACACAACTTTGTGATTGGTCTGACCCAATCACACAAAAGTCCTCGGAGATGAGCACTTCAAAAAGACCACAGGTATGCGAGGTATGCAAACCCCAAAACAATCTTTATTTTTTCAGTAAATGAAAAGAAACCCGCAGACCAGAGCTTGGCTGGGAGCAACTGACAATGCTCCCCAGAAGGGAAATGCTAAAGTAAGAATTCCAAACTGAGGTTTGGAATGGGCGGGCACGTAATTATAAAGGCAGCGCTTTGGGGCCCTCACCCAAGCTATCAATTAGGCTCGCACAAGCCTAATTAACAGCTTGGGTAAATCACAACTTATTGTATGAAGTGACCAAACCTAAAAATGATTTTAAAGTGATCCGACTTGGTTTCAGAAAATCCAAATCTGAGTCAGAATGTAACAAACAGGACAAACCCGTCTGTTATAAACACCAGACCTCCCACAACAGCACTGGTCCAGAGCAGCGAGGGCCAACTACGCTCAGGTGCTTAAAATACCTAATCCACACAACCCATCCAGCCTACTAACATACCTTACTAACCGCCCCAATGCAGCAGGCCCAAATGGAACCCCTCACTTTAAACGCCTCCTCTGCACCATCCATAGCATTGGATGGACTGTTGCTAACACTGGCGCTGTGCAGGGAAGGGGACAACCCAGAGCCCACTTTATGATAAGAAAACCAAAAGACCACCCCCAGAAAGTATACTTGCTACATCCTCAACCATTGCTAGAATTGACTACCTAGACGCTTTGGACATCCCCTACGACCTATCTACACAGAAGGCAATATGGAGGCTGAAATACCATCCAATCCTCCAGCCAAGAGTAAGAGCCAACACCTGGCGTTGCCTGAGAAGGAACTATAGAACAGCGGACTGCAACCATTCACTCTCTATTCAACCTGCGCAGTATGTGGAGGGGAGGGCTTTCTACACCACCGCCTAGAAACCTGCCCCCAACCAGAGCCTTATGGCGGGAAGTTGTGCGCCTACTTAGGATCCAAAACGACCAGGAATTCTCTATCTCAAGGAGCCTCCTCACGCTTCAGCTCGAATCCCCAAATCCGTCTACCCTCCACTCCCTAATGATACCCATTGCAATGTGGACAATCCACACCATTGCCTTGGATACGTTCAAGGGTACTTTTCCAACCATCCATGGGGTATTCAGTAGGTTCCACGCTACTTACTGGAGCACTTCCAAGCCTGGCTTTATGGATACATGAAGCCAAGGCAACAGAGGCTCATATAGTCATGGTTCCCACTCTGGTTCCTTCACACGGACCCCTTCCTCCACACCTGATCCATAGTGGGGAAATTCCCTCAGAGTAGTGCACCAACCCCCCATACCTGGCAGTTCCAGCTGCAACAGGGGTAACCTGTATACCCTGGGGTGCTTAATCCTTTCTAATCCTCAATATGTTTTACCCCCTCCCATTCCTACGCACACATTGGTACTGCCCATCTACAGGTCAGCTTGCCTTGGTAAAAAACTACAATGCCCCTATAGATCTTGAAGCATGTGGGAAAATGGCAAAAAAATTGACTGTTTACGTTATATATCGTAGCTCCCTGAGCTACTTCCACAATATAGTGTTCATTACTTTATTTTATAAATAACTTTGAGGGTCCCAACCAATTAGTTCACAATTTGTTGTTATGACCATCAGGCCAATGATGGTAGAAAATGACTATATTATCAAGTTGAAGGCGTGCAGAGGTTCATGATTAGCATTTAACTGATTAGTTTCTTTAATAGTGGTAGCATACAAGTTCTCAGAAACCAGGGCCTGAAGTTAGATAATTGTGTTGGTGATACTTTACATAGTAACTTTAAGGGGCTTTGGAGGAAGCTTGATCACACATGGCCTTTACTTTAAAGGGCAGCTGAGGATTTATTCCATACAACGTTTGAATTAAAGACATCATAATTATTTTAATGATAGATTATTTTATAGGCCAGAATTTATCAGGCAGATATTGGGACTAATGAAAAGGTCAGTCTTAACCATTATCCAGAGGGTTAAGGTTCGAGTACTATTGACACGCTCTACCATTCCATTGGTTTTAAGATGATAAGTGGTGGAAATTACTTTGAGTGAATCCCTTTGGCTAAATCATTTACCAGTGACGAAAGAAAATTCTGATCATTATTGGAGCGAATTATGTGAGTGCACCTATGCTGGGTGATGATCCAATTATGTTGTAATGTGGCAGTATATTTTACTGAAGAACTGGGTAGAGATACAGCTTCAATCCACATAATTAAATGATTAATGGTTAAAAGGAGGAACCGTGACCATTTAAGGCTTGTAGGAAGGGTCCCACAACATTAATACTAATAGTATGGAAGGGGTCATAGGGTGGAACCTTTAGATGTTGAGATTGGGGATTAGGGTCAGCTTGATTTTTACATAAAAGACAAGACTATAATGAATTTTGAATTGTGAAAAGCATTCCTTCACAATAGCATTGAGTCTTGAGCCACTGGTAAGCTTTCTGAATACCCCAAGGTCAACTTGCGTATGTCCCTCCAATATAATGTTGGTACAAACCAAAGGTCATATGTAGGTCAGCCATTTTTGAGATACAGTTTGTAAAGTTTTCCATTTCTAACTTGGATATTCATCAAACTTTTACTAATTTTTAAAGGGTCAAGATTTGTCTTTCTGTAAATGCAGTTGGGTTTAGAGATTGCAGAGTCAATATTCCTCAGGTTGGTTAAAACAAATATGAGAAGCCTGGATAGAAAATCTGCATTTTGGTGTATGGGCCCTGTTTAATGAATGATTATAAAAAGGTAGATTTGTAGTTTTAACGCCCATTGGCCTAACCTACCCATCAGGATCAGATATTTGTTTGCCATCTCAATGAAGCATAGTTGGTAATTATAAAATGGTTCCAATATTTGTAGGGGTGGATTTTCTTAATAGCCAGTAGTACCGCCAAGCATTTGCATTCTGTAATGCTATAGTTGTTTTCAGCTCTGTTTAGGGTTTTGCTATAATAGGAGATGGGATGATCCATTATTTTTCATCATGCTAAGATAATATAGCTCCTATAGCTTTATCGCTAGCATTGTTAAAAAGTAAAAAGGGTTTTTCAAAAATTAGAATATATAAATACTGGAGAGTTGGAGAGAGATACATGTAAAAGGTTGAATGCCTGATGTTGCCCTTCTTTTCATTGGAAGAGTATACCTTCTTCAATATTTATACTAGAGGCTCAGAGGTATCAGCAAAGTGTGGAATATACTGGCGAAAATATACAACCATCCCATAAAAAACCTGTACATCACGTAGGGATCTAGGGGGAACATCTTATAAATGACCATGGCCTTGTCGCCCATCAGGGATGTTCTGGCTTTACCTATCTTATGGCCCAAAAACCCATTTTTGCTTTAAAATAAAGAGCATCTTAACTAGCTTTAGTATAGTAAAGCTTACAGTAACCCCTGGAAGACTGTATTTAGATAAGCAATATATTTAGTATAATTTCTCAAAAAACGGTGATTCATTGAGTAAAACTAGCACATAGGAGCATTTTAATTCGCCTAAGAGTCAATTTATGGCTCTTTGGAAGGTGGCAGGGGCTTTACACAATTCCTGAAGAATTACATTGGACTCAAATAGTCCTTGCTTGAAATGAGGGCGCATTTTTCATGGTCTTCAGGCGATAGGCCAATTTGCCAGTACTCAATGGCGTGATCTATAGCTGAAAAATAATGAGAACCTGACAATAATAATAAGGAATCATCTATACATGTCAATGGATAGCTATCTTTTCATGTAATAGAATTTAGTTGGCGATATTCCATTATAACACGGTGGACGCCATTTTTTATCCAAATTAATAAAGAGGGTAAGCCCACTGGGCTTTTAAAAGGAATAAGAAAACCCTGCAGCTCTCTTTTTATTTGATTGACTAAATCAAAGCAGGATTATAACTTTTTTAAAAGATACAAAAATACAGCCACTTCAAATTAAGAAATTTAAACAGCATGTTGATGCCATTGACGTCTTCTGCCACGGCTTGGGGTGGTGGTGCGCCACCTTCTGGAGTCCTTCAGCCACCGCCAAAGTGCACCCAGGCTGGCTCTGCTAGCCCTCACAATACCACTGGGTGTTATGTCCCACCTCAGTACTTAGCCCACTATCTTGTAAGCTCAAAGGTGGTGCTCTGGAGCCCTTTGGTGTTCCCTTGGAGCAACATGTGTTTCAGCATCCCGGCGAAATGTGGGAATATTTTCATATATGCGAGTGCAGTCATAATTGAGATGGCCAGAGCAGTTTTTCAAACTCAAAGATATACCGTTTTTGCCTTTTCAAGGGCTATTTTAATCTCAGATTTTGATCTGAGGCTGATGTGGTGGCAGCATCTAAGCTATCAATTATTTATAAAAATATCAATATCCCCACTGTTTGCATGTGGCTCCCAGATGAGGCAACTTTGGTGGTTCTGTTTGACAGGTTGCCATCGTTTCTCTCCCCTGAACGCCTTTGTCATGAACTGACAGAGGGTTTGGCCATTTACGGCGCAGAACATATATTGCAGTTTGTGATTCCAATGGGGAGGGTCAGATGGCAGGGACTCGCACCTTTGTGATGAACTGCACTTTCTATCTTGCCATCCATCTCGCAATTTCCCCCCACACTGTGATCAAATCCACACCTGATCACCCTTTTGGGTAAATGTCAAAAATGGTTACACCATATGCCGCTAGTGCTTTAAATTAAATCATTCAAAGCACAAGTGCCTCATGGTTTCTGCTTCTTCTGCTTCCGCTGCTCCTCCTTCTGGCAATGGGCTGGCTGCTGACTCACACAAATTTTTATGATGGGGCGCGATCCTCCCACCCCACCTCAGCTGAATCTGGCGCTGCTTTCAAAGAAGCAGCCAATCAAAATTTAAATTTTTTTTTAAAAAAATCTATCAGAACTTTGAGTTATGAGCCAATTGCTGAGACAATTTTGGCTGGACTGCCTTAGTAAACTGTTTTAAGTCAATCAGGTTCAGCCACTACACTGACTCCAGTGGCTGGCCCAGCATTAGCTGAGCTAAATCCATCTAAGTGCCTTGAATGGATTGATGGTAGCGACCAACCATGTAATTTCAAGCCAGATATCTTTTTTGAGGAATTTTTTATAAATCCTCCTGTTTCACATACCATCAAATTTTGATCTAAAAAAGGTTTTTCTAACTATAAAAATAAAAACAAAATGGCGGTAGAAGCAGCTGCTGCTCCAGCCAATACCCTCCTCTGCCAAGATCTCCATGGAGCGATGGAACTCCTTGTTGAGGGTATTCCCATCCCAAATTTTCCCCAAAATTTTGATGAGGATGCAAAATATGAGATTGAGGAGCTCACTTTTAGAGTGAGCCATGCTTGCATCAACACAGCAAAAAAGTTCTTTGTTTGATCCCAATTATCCCCAAACCCGCCAACACATCAAATCATTCACTTGTGTGCCATCTCTCATCACTTTTGCTGAGCATCAACTTGCTCAATATGTTGAGGCGATGGACAATACTGGCCTCCTTAATGAAATAAAACTCACAAGAATACCTCCTTATGCCACATGTTGATGATGCCCCAACCCCTATTTTGTCCACCATGGTCCTTCAGCTAAAGCGAGCACCAGATAAAAGTTTCCTTAAAACTTCCTCACCTTCTGATATGGCTTCCTAGGCTGATAACTTAGGGTCTATATTAGGAATTTCTTTTTATTTACATTAGTCACTTTGTTTGGCTCATTTTGCAAATAAAGATGCGTGGCAGCTCCCCTTTTTTGAGTTGGGCACCACTAGTGTTAAAAAAAAACATGTAATCCTGCTTCCAACAGTTGCTGTAGCTCTAGGGCCACATGAGCTTCTTTGACTTTAGACTTTTTATGCTCAAAATTTAGATGAAGGGTGATCCTCAGTCTAAATTTTATGAATTACTCCTGACATTTTTTCTGTAGTCACCTGTTTCTGAGGAGGATATATTGCAATACTCCTCAAGGAGGTCTCTAACATTCTGATGCTCATTAGATGTGAGAATGTCGCCAATTTTACTTTTGACCAGAGCTAATGTGGTTGGGGATTGAACCCTAAATTTTTTAGGAGTAAAACAACTCACGTTGGTGATGTTTTTGAAAAAAACACAATTATACATAAACAATGGAGCATACTGAGGGACTTGGAGTATTTTGATTCGTTAGGTTCTCTAATAAGCTAGAGATAGAATTTCTGTAGGCGGGATCCAAAAAATGAGGGAAGTCAAAGCTTCCTTGATAGAAGAGTTTAAGTGTCCACTTGGCTCCAAAACTTGATTAGGAGGGATATTAATCCTGACCCATATACAACATAACATGAGAGCAGAAGTTATCTTAATAGGATGGGGGCACATAGAGGTATCTCATTTTCTGCATCCATAGCCTCAAGTGATAACTTAGTTTTTCCTCCTAAGACTTGATTTGAATTTAAAAATAGAGGAGAGTATAAGAAGGAATGTTCATTTTTGGGGCTCCTGTACTTTTGGCCTTGATGTCAAATACTAACTGAATCCAATACCATAATAGATACAAGTATTTTTATTTTATATTTATTGCGGGGAGGGCTGACCAGGGGATGGACACTTCCAATAAGACATGAACAAAATGAAATGTAGTATTAGGGGGCACCCCAGAGAAGCGATGCTATCTCTTGTTGCCAGCGGGAACGCCACTACAGGGAGGAGGGGAACGTGTAAAGGGGCTGGAACCATGATTGAGCACGTGTGGAGGAAGAGGTCAGAGTTGATGAACCAAACTGGGAACCAGGAGGAGACCAACTGATGGAGATGTGGTGGGAGGTATTCAAACATCCACGCTTGAAAGTGGTCCACTAAGTGGGACTGGAACCGGTGGACAGCTTCTGGGAGGGTGGGGGTGAATCCTGCAATGGCATCCAAGACAATCATGTGGATGGTCCACATGGCGATTGTAACCACCAAAGCATGGAGGGAGGATGGAAGAGGGTAGGCCATAGATAAAGCAAACATATCCCTAGACAAACTGAAGAGATGTACCTGATCCTGGCAAAGCAGACGTTGCACCTCACGCCATATCGCTTTAGAGGTAGGGCACTTCTTCAGGCGGTGAAACAGCGTTCCATACTGGCCACACATGACGCAGGATGAGTAAAAAACGTTAGAGCGCTCAGCAGTATGGTACACCTGCCTCAAGCAGCGCCACACATGGGAACAGGTATGAGTCAGCAGTAGAGGGTGGTGGGCGTATTTCCAAATTGTCTTCTGGGTTTCAAGGGAATAAGGGATGTTCAATATGTTCAGGTAGTCCACCCTGGATAGGACATGGGGCCGTGTGGGTATCAAGCCATCCAGAATGGGTAGCCCCTGTACCTCCTGTGTGAACTGAGGAGAGGGTGCCCCCTCTGGGAAGTGTGTCCACAAATACTAATTCTCCACTCAGCGCTCCGCATGGTGAGAAGGATTCGTTTGAAGTGGGGTGCAGTTCCATGGGGACCTGCGGCCGAAGGGTGGGAAGCCAGATATTTCATCAAAGAGTGAGGGTGCGATGGATTGGTAAGACCCAGGGCGCGGGAGAAGTTGGAGCGGGCTGCGCGGGACCAGTGTTGGGTCAGGAGTGTAGGGTTGGTAACAGCCGCGATCCAGGTGCCCAGGATCTTTGCAGCATAAGCCTCAAAGTCGAGCAGGCCCATGCCACCACTATGGCGAGGGCCAAACATGGCCTCAAGACGCACTGGCGGTGGGCAGCTCGACCAAAGCCACCCTTGCAGAAGGGCATACAGTGTTTTGAAGAAACCTGGGGAGAAGGCAGTGGCGTGGGCCCTAGACCAAACTTTTGGAGAGGAGCATAGAGTTGGCTAGTACAAACCTGCCAGTGAGGGAAGTAGGGTGGGCTCTGAGGGAGGCGATGCGCTTTGTCACGTTGTCCAGAATATGGCTTTCCATCACTGTTGAAGCGTCCCGCCTGCCTCCAACCACACCCCCAAATGGTGGAATGGCCCAACGGTAGGGCGCGGCACAAAGGGGAGCACAAGTGGGGCGGTTTGGGATGGGCAAGGTAAGCAAGCACGTGTGCTAGCAGATGGATTGGGCTGGAAACAGGGCGCTGAGGCCCAGCGGGTTCGATACTGACCAGGATGATGATTTTGGATTTGGAGGAGTTTAGTGCAGCATTACTTATCCAGGAGTAAACCTGGATAAGAGCTTCAATCGCACGTTCATCATGATTTTTAGACACCCCGATCACACAATCATCAGCAAATGCCAACATATTGACTGGGGCTTGGCCTTGCACATGGACCCCAGTAAGGCAGACATTTATGTTCCAAAGAAGTGGGTCAAGGCTGAAGTTGTATAATAGTGGGCTAAGGGGGTCGCCTTGGCGTAGGCCCCTTTGAGGGCGGACTACATCCGTGAGAAAGCCAGGGCCACGCGCTGCCATTGTCACGGATTCCATCATCAGCATCACCCAACTGAAGAAACGAGGGGGTAGGCGGAATTGGTGGAGGCAGGCCCCGAGATATTCCCAGTTTACTCTATCTTAGGCCTTCTGCTGGTCCAAGAATACAAGTGCCCCAGAGGCTGTGGACTGACATGCGTTAGCCACAGAGTGCACGTTTTCCCAAATCAACCTTCTGGGTATGAAACTGAATTGTTCTGGGGAGATGGTGTCAGAGGCATCAATCCCTAGATGGTTAGCCATGATTTTAGTTAACATTTTTGTATCAGTGTTTGTTAAAGAAATGAGACGCCAATTGGCCAGGTCTAGATTATCGCCTTTCTTGAAAAGCGTAATGGTGTAGGCCTCTTGCCCTCCTGGTAGGAGGCCGTTTCCAAAAGGCTCTGGTTAAGGGAGGCAAGCAACAGTGGGGATAAATTATTGAAGTACTTCTTATAAACTCATAAGGAATGCCATCAGGGCCAGGGCATTTCCAATTTGGTGCACCACGAATGGTGGACCAGAGTTCATCTGGAGTAATCAAATTCATTAACTCCAGGAATTGGGAAATGGTGTGGATGTGGGTTTGGTCAAGAAATTCCGCCACTTTGGCCAGATGAATTGGATCGGATTGGTATAACTTGGAGTAATACTTTTAAATCTCAATCGCCACTTTGGCCAGCTTATCCATGACGGAATTGTCTGGCCTTCACACCTGTGTGCAGGCCAAACTCTGGCGCGGTGCAAAGAATTTTCAAAAAAAGTAAGCGGAGAACATGTCACCTGCTGTTATATGTTTAGCTCTGTACTGAACACAAACCCAATGTTTGTGTTGCCACACAAGCGCGTTGGGATGGGCGGCTGCTTCCACCCACTTACAGCCAAAAGCAGGGCTGTAGCCCTTGGCTGGGATGTTGGAATCCAGGTGGGCCAGCTCTGCCAGAGCGCGCGAGATGACTGCCAAGGTAGAGCGTGAGTGTCAGGAGGTGAGGTGGCGAGCCTAGCAGATTGTGTCTGCTTTGAAGGCAGACCAGGTGGAAATTGGTCAGCGCAAAATGGTGCAATAAACTCCTGTGCCTATGTCACAGATTTCATCCATGTGGAAATTCTTGGTGACACAAGTTCGGCCAGGAAAATTTTGCACCATATTGGAGCCTGAGCTACTGGGTTGGGTAGGTGGAAGGTTTTTAAGACCAGCCTGTTCAGAGAAATCGATTTTCATCATGTGAAAATGGGAAATTTTGGTATAAAATTGCAACGGCGCGAGGATAAGGTCTATGCGGGACATGGACCTTAACTGGCCATTGTGGACATGTGGGCGCGACATGTTTTTGAGCAGCGGAGCATGATGTGGCAGTGCGTCAAACAACCCTAGGGTACCCTTGAGAACGCTTAGTTCTACGTGACCCTATGACAGGGAAGATGTGGAAGGCCAGTGGTCGGTGGATGGGTTAACCAACAGTTCATGTCGCAAAACTACAAAAGGGTCAGGGGGTAATGGAAGGGATTTGACCAACAAGAAAAATTCCTGATATTCTCATGCACAGGTCGCGGCGTAAATGTTGACAATAGTGTGCACCCTGTCAGCCCACAAAAATTTGACAATGAGGACTCGGCCATTAAGGAAGGATTCAGATGTTAAAGATTTGAAAAAATTGTTTTTTTGAATAAGCACCCCACAGTGCTTGGACCAGAAGGACATTGAGGGGAGGAGCATGGTTTTCCGTGTATCCTCAGAACCACGTGGACAGTGGGACTCCTGGATGGCCAGGATATCCACAGGTAAATTGTTTTGTAAAAAACTCAGTTTCCTAGCCTGGGATAGTGAGGCCTTGAGTCTGGCGATGTTTGACATCCCCAAAGTGAAGGTTTCCCCCATCACACCTTAGGTGTGAGGGAAGGGCACCTGAGCCCTTCAGCCATCTCTTGTCCATCACGGCACTTTTCAGCGCCTTGGGTGCACACAGCAACATAATCATAAGAATGGTTAACTTTAGCAGTCAGGTTTGCATTGGCTTTTGCCTTCGCTTTTTGTTTCCCCACTGTAGAACAAGATTTTTGCGGTGCGTGCATTTTTGGTGCACCAATGGTAGATTTAGAAATCTTAGCAGGGAGGTTGGAGATCAAATCAGTTCCAATCAAGGCATGGGCACATTGGTCAGATGAAATCGACTCGCCCATCAGGACTTCATTTTGGGCAGCCCAATTGGCTTGGGAATCCCAATCTGATTGGTCAAATTATCCCAAGCTGCTTCTGCCCTGAAAGTCTCAATGTACTCCTAGCGTTGGGAGGGCGGGATAGCGGAGGTGACCTTGGCCGCCGCCTTTTGGGCCTGTTTGGGCTTCTTTCGCTCTTGTGGGAATATAGTTTGCACTACTAAGTAGCAACCTTGTGCTCCCCATGGGAATACATCCTTTGTATCAGCAGTTGGTTCATAGTGGGCCTCCCCATTGTTCATGGCCGTTGAGGGATGTTCTTGGAATGTGATGTCCTCCTTGGAGGGGCAGGCGTGTGAATTGTGGCCAAATGCATTACAATGGATGCAGATGGGAGGTGCGCTGTCCACTGTGACCCTGAAAGGGTGGGTGTCATGCCCGTCAATATTGACAAAAGTGGCTTGCGGGATTTGTGTTAGATCCTGCGCTATCTCCTCGGCTGGGGTCAGGACTGTGATAGCTTTGCTGGTGCACAAGTGTGGCATCAGTTTAAAGCGTTGCATTTCAAAGGATTGTATTTCGCCATATACAGTGAGCCCGGCCTTCAGGTGTTGTTCTAGTATGACACATTTTACAGTAGTGGCAGAAATCTGAAAGTAAGAAAAATTTGGTTGGATTTTGTCCATCTGGTGCACTTAGTTTTGATGACCCACTGCCTGTCGGGGAGGTCTATCATAATGCACACCATAGCAGCTTCATCCACTGTCTCCTTGCTCTCAAAACCTAGGTCCATCCAACCATGTGACATTGAATGAGGTGTGATGTACACCGCGTTTGGGAGATGAATGTGTACATCCTCACCAAAATTTTCTTATAGCGCCATTTGCTGAATATCCAGGAACACCTGTACTCCATGTTCCACCAATGAGAGTGGTTGAGAGTGCAGCGTATTGATGTAAAGATTGCATCGCGCCTGCCAAGCTAAAATTTCTGGGGAAATGGTAACCGCCAGTTTTTTGTTTTTGTCTAATCTGCCAGATTCACTGAGGCATTTGCGAACTGTGATAGTTGCGGGGCCACAACCTGTGCCCTTTACCTTACTTGCCCAACTGCTCCCTGACATAGCGCAAACTAATCTCCTTGGTGAGATTATCAAACTAAAATCAGACTTGAATGGAATTTATTGCAAAAGTGATTGCAATGAGAGAGAAAAGTCCATAATAGATACAGGTAACTTTCTTTATGGCTGATAATGCAGTTGAACTCCCGCATCAGACTCTAATAAGCAGTTTATAAACATTATTTTAGATGCAATAGTGGAGCAGTATTTTAATTGTTTTCTGAATTGGTGAGGTAATGCAGAATACACCTCAATAGCATTAGTTAACCAATTACTGCCATCCCATATTCAGCTTTGTGAAACAAATATAGAGCTATTTCTATTTTTTGGATAAGCCTGAAGGATATAACGTTAACTGGTGAACCAGTATCAATTATAGCCAAGATTTTAACCTTATGAACGACTACATCTACTCAAACACTAAAGAGCTCAACTGAGAATTAACAGCTAGTAAACTTTCATTAGATAATTGTAGCAAATCAACCAGAGGATTTTAACAAAACCAAACTTGGGGCTTTTTGATGTGTTTAACGATATTATCTGCTAACGCTTGGCTATCCATAGAGAAGCTGACCGCCAAAATCTGTTTGGGTGGTTAGTCAATGTGAAAATAAAAAAGCTAAAGGTCTTTATTTACTTAGATATAAAGAGATAAGCCGATTTCTGTAGGCGCAGCTAACACAAAACATCCTTTCAAACATTTGAGCTCCCAGATTCAAGAAAAGAATGCTTTAGATCAAAATAGGCCAAAGGGTGGAAAGGTCAGACATTTACAAGTTCACATTTGTAATAAGAGCAATCTAAGTGATAAAATGAAGCATTGGCCAAAAACCTTGGTCAATTTTTGGTGGGTCCCACGAATTGGGGTAACACTTCTTTGAATACTATAAAGGTAAATAGCAAAAGTTGAACAGTCAAATTTCCCTGACCACACAGGGGAACCTGAGGAGTCCTTCGAGGTTTTCTCCACTGGCCACGTCTAGCTCAAATCAAACACCTAAGTGGGGACCACCCCCTTTTATAGGCTTGGCAGGGGTCCCCCAAAGTGAAATTTTTCAAATGGGGATTACCTGGTATATAACAAATCGTTACCCCATGGGTTTGTTTTGCCTTAAAATACTCCCTATCCATTGTTCCGTCTAATCAAAGTGAGATTTCTGAGCTCAAATAGGCTAAATTTACATATTACCTAATTTTACCATACTATGCTATCCCAGACTTAGCATTGAATTCCTCTTGACCCTCAATAAATTTAAATACTGAATGGTAAGATATCAAGAGGGTTCATTTTTCTTACCCAGCACTGACAATAATAAAGAACATATAATAAACTTGTTTTTTTGTTTATTAGTGTTTTTTCTTTATTATCAAAAACTCACTTTTGGAATTCAGCGGAGATCAGCACTAGCGATCCTAAAAATAACTGGATTCCCACAAAGTGGTGCCCACTACAAGGATCACCTCTATACTATAGAAAACACCTAAAACTGGAGACTTTCAAATTGCGTAAACCTCAAACTTTTCCTTTCCAAGTGAACCAACAATATTTGCCCTTGAAAAGCAACTAGAAAACACTTTATATATGTTTAAAGAGCTTGAGCAGCGCTCATTAAAAACTCCCCCCAAAGACAAGGTCACCCCTGGTAAAGGAAGCATTGCTTTGTTTTTTTGTGTCTATGAATCTGTAATGCAAGTCTTATCTGACAAGCTAGAAATTAAACACATCCATCCTTGCTTAAGTCGCCTAGTAAAAAAAATCATAGTTCCATACATGTAAAATCTGCATACCTGAGCAGAGGTGAAGGAGGCTCTTTTGGCTAATTTTGGTTCAAAGCAGACTCTAAATAGGGAAAACGGGCAATTATGCGCCTTAGAATGTATGAGGGTGAATCAATCGCTGCTTTTACTGAGCGCTTTTACCTCATTGCATGGAGGTTGTCAACATCTAACATGCTAACCCTCAATGATGCCCTTACAGCCATTTTAACTAGGTCAGATTCCCAATCCTCTCTAGCAAGGCATATCATTTCAGTAAAATGCCACTTTAGAAACATCTGTGACATAAAAGAGGCTCTGTTAGACGTTGCTGATTTACATTCAAGTGTAACAATAAATGAAGCAGAGGTGAAACCTCCAGTTCTAAGTAGGAACTTTCTCCTGTAGAACAGTTGGGATTGAGCCCCCTGTGCCTATCATCTCTATGAAACCTGCTCCCTCAGTGCAACTTGTACAGATACCCTCCCTCTTGTAGGTCTAAATCCTGTAATGCACTCAATATAATGCTCCCACACAAGCTCACTAAAGCCGCTGAGCCTTCCCCTCCAGCAAAGTTGGTAGTTGTTCGCCATGAGAATAACCCTTGTGACAGTAAGAGGCTGGCTGGAAAGAAATATGGTCAGAGGATAGTTACCCAAACTCATGTGGCCTTCTTCCCTACTTCAATTGCACCCTTGCTATTTGTTGAGAATACCCTTGGGATGAGATCTGAGTGGGGTTACGATGAAGTTGGTTACTATATATTGGGAGCCCCTGCAGAAGTGGAGGTCCCTGATCAATTAGCGGTGAAGTTTTAGATGAGACCACCATACCTGAGGAAACGTACCTCAGCCAAATTCTAGGGTGCCCCAAAATTATTGACAACCAGCGATGGTGATCAGTTCTTAGATGGCTTGATTCAACCTCTTCAGAAAGTCCATACCATGAAATCAACCATGGATAAATGCCTTAGGACTGCTTGTAAACTAACCTCCAATTTTAGGCTCAAGGTCTTGGCCCTGTCTCCTAACTTTGGAGGAACACTGATTAAGGCTGAAGTGGTCATTCAAAAAGTTCAGGTAATGGCCAGCCTGGATACTGGCTCCAGGTTGACATAATCTTTAATAAGCTCATCTAAATAAGAAGCTGGCGCCTGACTTGGAGTAAAATCAAGAATTTGGAACCGCAGGCCTGAATAACACCCGTGCCATCTGGGCATACTCTTCCCTTTCCATTTGAATTGAGATGCCTACCTCATTGGCCCTTACAGTGGCCTTGGACAAAAACACCTATGATATGCTCATAGGTGCCCATTTTATGATTGAGTACGAGGGAATAATCAATATGAAGCAAGTTTTCTTCTCACTACTCAATTATAAGTCCCTTTAGTCTTATCCAATAAAGATCCTAGCAAGAACGAATAATCTTACCTGGTTGAATATTCCTATTCACTATAACTTTGCATTATTCACCTCTGGGCGCAACACAAAGAATTTTCTGATTCAGTGGATGCTATTAAAAATATCCCTTTCTATGCTGCAGACGAGGTCTTGATCTATTCTGGTTAACAACGAGTGTTTGACACAAGAATCACGCTCCAAATCCCATACCACTGTTTGTTGCACCTCATAAGTGTTAAGGCGTTAGCCCCTTGGTGCCTTGGGTATTACCTGGGATATTAGACCCAGCCTACCAAGGCATATTACTATTCAGCTGGGAAACCTCACTGTCAAGGCAATGACATAAGAAAACATAGAGAATTGCAGAGGGTTGTTAACCCCGGTGGAGGACATTGAACGTATACATTCCATTGGCTCTATGGCGGATTTGGGGTTCACATGGAAATCTGGTATGTACCTTACCAAACATTCATATCTCAGATAAGCTGACCCCTAATGAGCTATAATAAGTCCATACTTTACTAGAGGTCTATAGCGACATATTCTCAAAGTCAGATACTGACTATGGCCACACAAAGGCCTGGAGCCACTTCATTGATGTGGGTGATGCCTATCCTATTAGGTCCAAACCTTACAGCAATTCAAAGGTGGAAGAACAGCAGATGATGACGGAGCTACAGCAGTTATTAGACGCGGGGTTACTAGTCCTTCATAAAAGTCCTTGGTCTACCCTTCTTTTGCTAATTATAAAAAGTAGTTCATCAGGTAGGCATGGATGCCGCAAACTAAATAACCTTACAAAAAAGATATCTATTTGTTCCCCACATTGATGATGCCCTGGAGCAACTCTCGGGATCTAAACTCTTCTCCACAATGGATTTGGCTACTGGCTAATGGAAAATGGACCTTTTTTCCCAAGATCAGGAGAAGTGCACTCTTATTTGCAGTGAGTGGTCTCTTCCAACCCACACAATTACCTCAAGTGTTGTGCAACGCATTTGCAATTTCCAGCGTACTATGGAACACATCTTGAAGATTGAAAATTAAGGTGCATCATTATATATCCTGATAACATCAAAGTGTTCTAAAAACTTTTAACAAACATCTTGATCATCTGAAGGAGGTGCTTCAGTGAAACCTAGTGTCCAAATCAAATTAAAAATCTAAAATGCACCTTTTTACAGAGTAAATTGGACTTTCTTGGCAGCTCCATTTCTCAGAAGGGAGTCCATCCTATATAAGAGATGGTTGAAGCTAACTCAATAATGCCTCCCCTAAATATTTACGGGAAAACAAGTATTTCTAGGGATGATGGGGTATTACCATCAGTTCATCACTAATTTCGCCCATCTCAGAAGCCTCTTGTCCGTCTATTGACTAAGAATACCCCTTTTATTTTGGGTTGCCAAACAAAAGACCACTTTTGAGACGCTGAAACAACTACTACAATTACATCCTATCATGAGGCATCCCAACTATAAAAACCCTTTATCTTTTTTGCCAATATCTCTGACTACGCCGTTATGGCATATTATCGCAATTGGATGAAAATGGTGTAGATCATCATGTATCATAATTTAGTAAAATGCTGTCAAAGGCGGAACGCAACTTCAGCGTAACAGAGAAGGAGTGACTTGCTATTTTATTAGCTGTAAACAATATCACCCTTTCTTGTATGGGACCACCTTCATTGTGGTTAAGGACCATACTTTGCTAAAATGGTACAAAACATGAAGGATCATACAAGACTATTAGCTCGCTGGGCTTTAAAGCTCCAGCATTATGAACCAAAGATCAAAAAACTTTCTAGAACCCGTCACATGAATGTTGATAGGTTAACCTGGCTGCCTGTTCTTCACTTGGATAATAGTGAGGTGGAGAGGTTATATGACTTCTTAATGACCCCAAATGACTGGGATGATGAGGATGAACTGGTCCAAAAAATGTTAGCCCGGCACTCTAATAATACCAGAGTGGAGAGTGGAAAATTGTACAAGCAGGTGAGGGGCAAAGTGCCTACCTTACCTTCGTCCCTCAGAACGTGTACCTGCTATCCTGGAAGCTCACTCCACCCTAGGTCATGGAGGAGCAAAGAAAAGCTATGATTTGATTAAGGATCAGTACTTTTAGGAAGGAATTATGAAAACTATTGTCAAAGCCTTGGATGCCTGGCTCACGTGTAAGAAGCAATTAAGTTTCAAGACTAGCTACCAATATCAACCAACTACCCAAAAAAACCATTACACACCACCATTCTAGACGTAGCAGGTTTAATCCCGCAGACTAACAGTGAAAACAACTATATCCTAGTAGCCATTGGCCACTTTACATAGTGAATTGAGCTATGCTCTCTCTACCCAAATGGCCAAGGCCACAGCCACGCTTTTAATTTAAAATACCTTCACTCGCCATGATATCTCCAAGTTCTACTATGTGATAATGGTAAGACTTCACCTCCAGAGTATTCAAGATTCTGGCTACTTTCATGAGAGCCCAAGAACTTTTCCTGACTCCATATAATCCCTCTACCAAAGGGACTAAGTTGAGAGCAAATGGAAACTTGGTCTCCATCTACATAAAAATGGCCTCTTCTGATCCACTTTACTAAAATTGATTCTTACCTAGTGCTCTTATGGCCTACCTAATTAGTTTTCATCAGATCTTGAAAATGTCTTCATTCCGTTTCTTATATGGGTGGGAAAAGGAATACCTGCCCTTTAAGCTAAAGCCTTATTCTCCTCTAGAGCCGAGAAACTTGAGAAAGCCATGAGAATATTGTCATAGCGCATCGTCCATCTCTAATATGAGCTACAACTAGTCTATCTAATATGGTGACTAAAGAAGGGCAAGCTGCCAAAGATCTCTGAACCCCCTACCTACATTCCCAGTGTCTGATCTGGTTCTGTATTATCATAACCGCATCACTCCTAGAAGTGGTAAGCTTAGGGCAATCTGAGATGGCCCTTGTGTCATCACCTACAAGAGAGGTGCAGCTTACTCTATCAAATCCTTGGCTACAGGGATTATCATTAACTGGGTACATGGCGGCTTCCTACAGCTCTATTTTCCCTTAACATTATTGAGGGGGTGATGTCAGACATTTGTCCTCCCAGCTTCAAAAAAGAATTTTTATGGTCAAAATAGGCTGAAAGGGGGACATGTAGGACATTTACAAGTTTGCACTTGTGATAAGAGCAGTTTAAGTAACCATAATGATATCATAAGTCAAAAGACCTTGGTCAATTCTCGGTGGAACCTTACAAATTAGGGTAACGTTTCTATGAATACTATACGGGCAAATAGCATGTAGTCAAGCAGTTGAATTGCCCTGAACATGCGGGGGAACCTGGGGAGTCCGTTGGAGGTTTATCCCCTGGCCACGTCTAGCTTAAAGCAAACACCTAAGTGGGGACCACCACTTTTATAGGCTTGGCAGGGGTCCCACAAGGTGTAATAATTCTATTAAACAGGAATTGGCTGAAATATACTAAATAATTACTCCATGGCTTTGTTTTGCCTAAAAATAACTCCCTACTTATTGTTCCACCTAAGTAAAGTGAGTTTTCTGAGCTCAAATGGGCTAAATTTACATATTACCTATTTTTATTATACGAAGCTATCCCAGACTTAGCATTGAATTCCCCTTGACCCTCAATAATTTAAATACTGAATGGTAATATCAAGAGGGTTCATTTTTTTACCCAGCACTGACACTAATAAAAACATATAAAACCAGCTTTTTTAATAGTGTTTTTTTCTTTTATTATTAAAAAACACATTTGTGGAATCCATCGGAGGTCAGCACCAGCTTGCCAAAAATAGCTGGATTCCCACACATCCCAAGGTGCTGAGCATAGAACTAGAGCTAGGACAAAGAAATTGAGGCGCTTAATTGTCGTCAATATAGGTAGTATCCTGATCTATACTAAATGATCTTTTGTCGGCTTACTTTAAAGAATGCATCAAAATTTACAACATGGTTGTATTTCATGCAATAAGTGCAGAATACTTTGGGCTTAGGCGAATTGGGGGTGTAACCACTAAAACTTGGGGCCATGGCTTATTATTATTGAAATGAGGTTGCCCAGTGCGTTTGAATAGTTTGGCAGGAATCTCCAAGATGACTTCTTTGATATGGAGGAGAGATGTCAATTTATACTTCACCGCTTTAAAAATAAATAGAATACAAGGCATATTCTTAAAGGCCAAGAACAATATGGTGATACCATCGTCTAATGTTAGATGATTCCCTGTGACCAACGTTTAAGCCTTAAAATAAAATCAAATAGTGAACTCATTGATGGTCTCTCACCAATTAAGGCTTGTTGTTATAAAAGCTTTTTTTGGTTGGATAAGGTTTGGCCACTCCTGAATTCTTGATCCAAGGAATCCTGGCCTAATTACAAGCATTATAATAAAATAGTGAAGTACTATAATGTCTTGAGCCATGCAAGTATGACAGTTTGTCAGGTGTTTAGGATGTTGGTTGTATTGAGCTTCCATTGCACTTTTGTAAAAATTTAGAAAAGTGAAGATGCTCCATTCTCCTATAAGTACTTCTCTTTAAATGAGGGTTTGAACATGCCACTTGGGGGTTGGAGGCCAAACGACATGAACTGAATTAGGGAGACTCCTTCACATAAATAGTCTACAGTATCTCAGGATTATTGTGAGGATGAAGAGCATTCACTTGACTTTGTAGGTCATAAATACTTTTATTACTATATATAACTAATCATGAGCGCATGATGAGCCAATTTCATTGTGACGAGCTGATTTAACTACAAACTTTGTTTTTGATAGGTAGTAACATTTTAAAGCTTGAGTTGGTGTTATTAAGTGGGAAGCATTTTTTTCTCAAAGCCACATACCACAGTGGATATTGTTTCCAAGCTCCTAAAGCGTTCATAATGAGCATATAAAAAAGTTCAGCAAAATAGGCACTCTACCTTATTGAGTTGTGCTCAATAAGCTACACGTCTTAATCGGACGTCTAAATTTTAAACTTGCCAAATTAATGAAAAAGTGGCTTTTATAAAAGCTATTCTTTCTCATAACAATAAATTTGTTACCGCAATTTGATTAAAATAATAATTTTTGATAATCACACAAGAGAGATGGGCGATTTTAACAAATCCCAATTAAGCTGGGCGAAAGCCATATCAGGCAATGGGAAAAACAGTTCGCAAAAGGGTAAGAAACACCTTGGAGATCTAGTACTAAAAAAAGAAACACCTTGGAGGGGGACCAGGAACTAATGTCACCAAGAAACCATAATTCCAACAACATCTAGGTTTGTGGAGCACACCACTTTAAAAACTTATATATGGAAATCAAGTATGCCCAACCCCTATTGAAGGTAAAGCATGGGCTCCGGATTTCCTAGGGGTTGAATCTTTAGCTCTGTGGGAGAAAGTGAGCGAGACACAGGCCTCCTTTTTCCCCAAGCGGTGTATGTTACCATCCATACCATCCACCACAGCTGGACCAATATGTGCTTTAAAACTAAAAAGGATGCAGACTCTCAACAAAAGTCTGCGTCAAGATTGCCCTCCCCAAGTGAAAACGAATTGTGTGCACTGCGTGCACCAGATGAAACAAAGCAAATAATTTGTTGTCTCCTTTAACTCGCTCCCTACCAACCTTTCCTGTAAGATATTTAAGGAGGAGCCCTGAAATTAACTTGCCATTTTCTGAGAAATTAAACAACCTGAACTACACCGGTTTCACCTGATGTCAACCCTGTGCACAGGAAAGGTAATTGCCATGATCAACCTGATCCCTGAGGTGGCCACGGACCTCCCAACGATCCCATGCATAGCAGTGTTTCACTTCCTGGATGGGGGAGTATCAAAAGTATTCTTCATCACACCAGAACGTGCACCGCATATCTGCAACCACAGCAACACATTGGGAACAAGGAACACGCATGCTCTGCAAAGGATGGCATGCTAGCCCCAGACATTTGTGATGACACTATGGATGAATATGACAAAGACTTTACCAAAGTAATTAACACTAACTACTAATTCATCTGGTGAGAGGATGGGTAATACATCCTCATAGACCCACTATCACCCAAATAATCAAAATGGTACAGAAGGCCTGCAAATGGGCAGCGGCCAAGGCTGCATCAATTGCGGCCTCCTCCATCAACCCTGGCCAAATTCATGAGGACATTGAAGAAATCAACTGTGCTAACCAATTAGAGCAAAATGCCCAAGCTGAAGGACATGGAGGAAATTAAATGATCCACCCAAACAGAGAAGAATACCCAAGCAGAAAATTTTCTAAACAATTTGACGGAATAGCCACATTGACTCAATCAAGCAAACTTAGTAGGACAATCCAGCTCCACTATGGGCAAAAATGCGGTACCAAATTCTACAGATTTGAACCCCACAACCACAGAAAATATTCAGCGCACTGCACTGAACCATCATGAGTAACATGGGGGAAAATCCAACTCAAACACTAAAAACTGCAAGACCTGCGTGAAATCAGCACAGGATAAGGGATCAGAAAATGACAAAGAGTGGACTGGCCCAGTAACACAGAGCAAGTACCAGAATATGGGCGCTGGGTTAGGTCTGGGAAGCCCTCCCAACCACTCTTGAGATACCTTAGGCACCTCAGTGTCAATAGGGATGTTAAACAATGCAGGAGCCAAAGCTTAAGTGTCCCAAGCCAAAAAGCTGGACTTCCTCTGAAAACCCCCTGATATTTTGGCTATCCATGAAACCCACTGTCTACAGGGGGAATAGGGATCCTGGCCAGCCAGAGTCTCACCATCCCTATCATTATGGATGTCCCACTGTGGGGTGGTCATCCAATATGATAAAAAATTAAAAATCACTAATTTGTCTTCATATCTGCATGGTTTCATCTTGGTAGCAATGATTAAAAGATATAAGTACAAAGTCTCAATAGTATGCATCTATGCACCGGACACCACAATGGAGAGGAAAAATTCCTTGAAGTCATCCCAACACTCACACTCCCACCAGATACCATCCTGTTGGGCGACTTCAACTGCTGGTATAACCCCAACATGGACTGATGGCCTATCCACAGAGGATACCCCCGGGCGCATTAAAAACTGTGCAATGAAGGCATCCCTTGGCCTACATGATACCCTCCCTTCTGGGTCACCACTCCTTCCCCACATTACCCGCTTCAACATATGCGAAAAAACGCTCATCTCAATGAGATGCATTGACTTCATACTTGCTCAAAAACCCACCACTTGAACATCTCCAACTTCTCAACAAAAAAGATCAATTTCTCCAACTTCTGACTCATTTTGGGGCAGCTTTAGCCAACCTAAACTCCCACACAGACGTTGACCTGGAGGAAGCTACACCAAGTAAAACATAAGGTTGCCTGAAATATCCATCTGGGTTGAACACAAGGCCATGAAATCAAAATTTACAACCCCATTCATATCAGACCCCATCAAAACCTGAGCAATTTTCTAAGCTGAACTAAATAAATAAAACTTGCCATTTCGCCTTACATAAGTACACTGCCAACACACCCACAATTAAGTGAATTTTGGCAGAGCTGGACCACCTCAAGCTCAACACCCCAAAATCTGGCTATAACTCAACTGGGGTGCAAATGGGCGGAAATATCCGCCCACCTAAACGCCCTCATATTTAAGCACCAGCACATAATAAAAGTATTGAAAAAAGTAAGTTCATAAAAGAAAGCAAACCCTGCTTGATGTACTTCTTTCGCCGATTCCACTTCTGCAGCAACCACCCATGTGCACACAGGTCCGCAAGATGACAGCACCGTGGCAACTGACACCACCAGAGGTCAAGGTGGAAGTACACCGCTACTTCACCAAACTATACTATGACACCCCGACTGACTTCCAAAAAAAACTAAATATTTTATACACACCGCTGGAATACAAAGCGCACCACCAAACTATAACCTCTTAAATCTAATCACAATGTAGAAGAATTGGGACATAGTCCGCGGTGCACCACCTAGGAAATTCCCAGTGTCTGATGGGAAACCATACGAATTCTACAAAAAATACTTTAAGCAACTTTGCCCCCTCCTCTTAGCATCAATGAACTAGTGTCTGCTGAAGACACGCCTCCAACTTGGTGGCCAGGACTCCCATGTCTTAACCCTGTTTAATAAGGGCAACAAACTGGACTTGGCCATCTGGCGTCCAATTGCACTCTATAACATTGGTACAAAACTACTTACAAAATTTATCCATCAGATTGGCACAATAGCCTCCAAAACCTGTCACTAAATTACTTTGGGCTTGTATTGGGGCGAACTGTCTGGACCAATATACACTCCATCACCAACCTATGTCAGTTCGAAGCAAATGAAGCCCTGGTATTCTTAGACCAGGAGAAGGCATATGACCGCGTTAGTTGGCCGTACTAAAGGAATGCCTAAGCGCCTTCGAATTCCCACTCAGATTCATAAACTTGGCGATGCTCCTTACAGAATCCGCATCCATGGCTGCATGCGGCCCAGGCTTCCTAACCACCAAGATCACACCACGAAGAAGGCTCAAATAAGGGGACTTCATCAGCCAATGCTTTGTAACTTCAGTATTGATCAACTCCTTTGAGCCGCTGAATCACGCCTCATGGGCTAACTGCATAAGGCCAACCAACAGTCAAGAAACTAGCCTTTGCAGATAACTGCGTAACAGAAATAGCTAACAATGATAATGCCCGTCAGCTGGAACGCACCCTAGAGGAATACTCCATGGTGAGAAATGCTTCGCTCAACAAAAGGAAAACAGAAATCATCCTCTTAGGCAAGTACACCAACAACTGGGCTACAACACCCAAACCTCACAGCCCCCATGAAGGAACAACCCCCTCATCCTTCCCTTTGCATCACCTCCTTCAACCACTCCTGTCCAACACCTTGGAATCTGGCTAGAATTAGGAGGATATGCTAATGAGACAATGGAAAGTAACCTTTTACAACGGGTATCCAAACGTGTAGCCTCCCTCAAGGGAAGAACCCCAGGACTAACAGGACGAGTTACAGTTGCTAATTCGCTCATCCTCCCAATACTGTGGTACCAGGCCCACGCAATCGCCTTCTCACCTACCTTTATAACCTCAATCCGCGCGCTTATCCAGGGCTGGCTGTGGCGTGTCTCTCACCCTCCTATATGGATGGAAACACTATTTGGCCCACACTCAAGCGGAGGCATGGGACTAATAGATTTTGAAAGCCATGCTAATCACATCCTAGATACCTGGATAAAGGAAGTCCTTGCTCCAGACCTCCCGCAACAACATTGGTCCAGAGCAGCAAGGACTAACTTTGCACAGGCGCTCAAATTAACAAACCCACATAGTCCACTCAGACTACTTTCATACCTTGACAAGCATTTTACTGCAACGTGACCGCATGGAACCTCCCCTCATTTCAAATATATCCTCCAAACTATCCGCCATATGGGATGGACCATAGAGAACATGGGTACTATACAGGGAAAGGGAAGACCCAGCCCCCAATTCAAATTAAGAAACCAAGAAAACCACCCCCAGAAAGATATGCTCGCAACAACCCCAAACATAGCTAGGATAGAATACCTAGATATGTTGGACATTCCTTATGATTTAGCCACAAAGAAGGCAATGTGAAAATGACTCACCACCCACTCCTACAGCCGAGGATAAGAGCAAACGCTTGGCGCTGTCTGAGAAGGACTAATAGGACAGCATATCGTTCCAAATCCCTCCACAAAACATGTGTAGTATGTGGAGGGGAGGGATCCCTGCATCACCGCCTAGAAACATGCCCCCTAACCAAAGCTATATGGCATTAAGTCGCATGCCTACTCAACACAAAAAACGAACAGGAATTCTCGATATCAAAGAGCATCATCGCGCTCCAGATCGAGTCACCAATCCCATCCACACTCCGTTCCCTAATAATACCCATTGCAATGTGGACAATCCACACCGTAGCAATGGATGCCTTAAAAGGAACCATGCACACCATCCGTGGGATAATCAGAAGATTTCACCTACACCTACTTAACACTTTCAAGCCTGGCTATATGGATTCATGAGCTGAAGCAACAATTTGTTGAATCATGGATTTCAGTATGGTTTCTGCATACAGACCCCTTCACCCACACCTGCTCCATAACAGGAGAAACCCTTTCAGAGTAAGGCATTCAACCCCCTATACCTGGCAGTACTGGCTGGCAACAGGGGTAGCTCATCTAATCTGGGGTGCTAGAATATCGCTATACTTCACCTCCCCCTATCCCATTACATATATTTGTATTGTACATCCCCAGGCGGCTTCCCTCAGTTTAATAAAATGACTGGTGGTTTTAATTGAGTTCCATAGTCAGCACTTGGTCCAGGTGGTCCCAGTGGCTCAGGGTGTCCAGGGGGCTAGGGGACCCCCATCCACAAGCTTGTACATCGTGACCAGGGACTCCATGCTTGCCATGTATGCCTTGTGGTACAGAATACATAGATTATCCTGCTATTTTCTTAGTTTTTACTTAACTGAGGTAAGCCGACCAGGGGACAGGCATTACCAAATATACGTGAAACTAAGAGAATAACCAACAAATATAAGAATTGGGCACCCCAGGGTACTCAAGTTACCCCTGTTGCCAGCGGGACTGCCAGGTATGGGGGTTGGTGCACTACTCCGAGGGGGTTTCCCCTGCTATGGAGAAGGTGTGAAGGAAAGTTATGTGTGGAGGAACCAAAGTGGGAACCATGATTCTATGAGCGCTTTTTGCCTTAGTCTCATATCCATTGAGTCAGGCTTGGAAGTGTTCTAGTAAGTGGACATGTTATCTGTTAATAATCCCATGGATGGTTGGGACCATGCCCCTGAACGCATCTAAGGCAATGGTGTGGATTGTCCACATTGCAATGGGTATTATTAGGGAATGGAGTGTGGATGGGATTGGTGACTCGATCTGGAGCGCGATGATGCTCTTTGATATCGAGAATTCCTGTTCATTTTTGGTCTTGAGTAGGCATGCAACTTAATGCCATATAGCTTTGGTTAGGGGGCATGTTTCTAGGCGGTAATGTAGGGATCCCTCCCCTCCACATACTAAACATGTTTTGTAAAGGATTTGGAACGATATGCTGTCCTATAAGTCCTTCTCAGACAGCGCCAAGCGTTTGCTCTTATCCTCGGCTGTAAGAGTGGGTGGTGAGTCATTTTCACATTGCCTTCTGTGTGGCTAAATCATAAGGAATGTCCAACATATCTAGGTATTCTATCCTAGCTATGTTTGGGGTTGTTGCGAGCATATCTTTCTGGAGTGGTTTTCTAGGTTTCTTAATTTGAATTGGGGGATGGGTCTTCCCTTTCCCTGTATAGTACCCATGTTCTCTATGGTCCATCCCATATGGCGGATAGTTTGGAGGATATATTTGAAATGAGGGGAGGTTCCATGCGGTCCCGTTGCAGTAAAGTGCTTGGCAAGGTATGAAAGTAGTCTGAGTGGACTATGTGGGTTTGTTAATTTGAGCGCCTGTGCAAAGTTAGTCCTTGCTGCTCTGGACCAATGTTGTTGCGGGAGGTCTGGAGCAAGGACTTCCTTTATCCAGGTATCTAGGATGTGATTGGCATGGCTTTCAAAATCTATTAGTCCCATGCCTCCGCTTGAGTATGGGTCAAATAGTGTTTCCATCCATATAGGAGGGTGAGAGACAGGCCACAGCCAGCCCTGGATAAGCGCGCGGATTGAGGTTATAAAGGTAGGTGAGAAGGCGATTGCGTGGGCCTGGTACCACAGTATTGGGAGGATGAGCGAATTAGCAACTGTAACTCGTCCTGTTAGTCCTGGGGTTCTTCCCTTTAGGGAGGCGACACGTTTGGATACCCGTTGTAACAGGTTACTTTCCATTGTCTCTTTAGCATATCCCCCTGATTCTAGCCAGATTCCAAGGTGTTGGACAGGAGTGGTGGTGGGAGGTGTTGCAAAGGGTAAAATGATTGGGTTTTTTCTTCGTGTGTTGGTATGAGGTTCTGATGTTGTGGCCCAATTGTTTGTGTATTTTTCTTAAGAGGATGATTTCTTTCTTTTTTTGTTGAGAGATGCATTGCTCACCTTGGAGTATTCCTCTAGAGTGCGTTCCAGCTGTTGAGTATCTTCATTGTTTGCTATACCTTCTATGCAGTCATCCGTAAAGGCCAGTATCTTGACTGTTGGTAGACCTTGTGCGGTTATCCCCATGAGACGTGAGTCAGTTACTCGGAGGAGTGGGTTAAAGCTGAAATTGTATAGCAGTGGGCTGAGGGGATCCCCTTGTTTGAGCCCTCTGTGTGGTTTAATCTTGTTTGTTAGGAATCCAGGGCCGCATACAGTCATGGTTGCAGATTCTGTTAGGAGTATCGCCCATTTTATGAATCTTGGTGGAAGTTTGAAGGCATATAGACATTCTTTTAGGTATGGCCAGCTAAGAAGGTCATACGCCTTTTCCTGATCCAAGAAGACCAGGGCACCAGTTGCTTTGGATTGGCAAATATTTGCAACAGGGTGAATGTTGTTCCAGATTGAACGCCCTGGTATAAACCCAAACTGGTTGGGTGATAGGACGTCAGATGCAATTGCACCTAATCTAGCCGCTAGAATTTTTGTTAGAATTCTTGTGTCAGTGTTGGAGAGTGCAATTGGGCGCCAGTTGGCCAGGTACAACTTATCACCCTTTTTATACAAGGTTATAAAGTAGGATTCATGGCCTCCTGGTAATAGGCGTGTTTCCAACAAGCTCTGGTTCATAGACGCCAGAAGGAGGGGGCGATTTGTTGAAAATTTTTTTGTAAAATTCGTAGGGTGTCCCATCAAGCCCTGGGCATTTTCTATGTGGTGCACTGCGAATTGTCTCCCAAAGCTCCTCCCGTGTAATAAGGGATAGTATATTGTAATTCAGTGGTGTACTTTGTATCTCAGCAGTTTGAATAAATCTTTAATTTTTTGTGAATCTGTTGGCATTTCGCTATATAATTCGGTGTAATAGCGGTGTACTTCCGCCTTGACCTCCTCAGGGTCAGTTGCCACAGTGCCATCGGTCTTGTGGACCTGTGTGCATGTGGGCTGGTTGCTGCAGGAGTGAAATTGCCAGAAGAAATATGTCAAATATGTTTCTCCTTCCTTTATGAACTTACCTTTGTTTTATACTTTGATTCTGTGTTAGTGTTCGAAAATGAGATTGTTAAGTTGGACAGAAATTTCTGTCCATTTGCATCCCCAGTTCGGCTATAGCCAGATCTCAGAGTATTTATTTCTAAGTGGTCTAGTTCTGCTAAGGTACGCTTGATTGTGGCCATGTCCGCGGTGTACTTGCGTGATGCAATATGTCAGGTTTTGTTGATTAGATCTTTTTTTGAAATTTTCTTATGTTCTGATGGGATCTGAATTGAATGGGACTGTGAATTCTGGGTTCGTAGCCTTGTTTTTGACCCAGTTGGATATCTCAGGCAATTTTATATTTTCTGGGTGAAGCTTTCTTTAAGGCGACACCTGTGTGTGGGATTGGGTTGGCGCTAACTGCACCATGACTAATCGGTGGTCAGAAAATTGATCTTTTTTGTTATAAATTTGGAGATTCTTGAGTGGTGGGATTGCAGGCCAAGGATGTGCTCAATGCGACTCATCGATATAAGTGCTCCCTCGCATATGTTGGGCCTTGTCATGTAGTAAAGGAGTGTGAATTGGGGGAAAGAGCATCCTGTAAGCTAAGAGATGCCTTCATTGTGCGATATTCAATGTGTCCAGGTGGGTATCCCCTCGAAATAGGCCATCAATCTGTATTGGGGTTATCCCAGCAGTTGAAATCGCCTAACATGATGGTATCTAGTGGGAGGGTGAGGGTAGAAATGTTTTCAAAAAGTTGTTTTCTCTCAGTTGCAGTGCATGATGCATAGATACATGCTAACAAAATTATTTCCTCTTGGCATGTGATTGTTGCTACCAGGACTCAACTGTGCAAATGTGATGATGAGTTTGTAATTTTAATTTTTGTTGTTTTGGACGATCATCCCAAAGTGAGACGTCCATACTGATTGTGATGGTGCGACCCTGGTTGACCAGGATTCTTCTTCCCTTGTAGACAGTGGGTTTCTTGGATGGCTAAGATGTCTACAAGAGGTTTTCGCAGGAATGCCAGCTTTTTGGCTTGGGACGTATGATCCCTGGCTCCCACAATGTTTAGCATCCCTATTGACACTGAGGTACCCGTGGCACCTCAGGAGCGGTTGGGAGGGCCCTTTGGCCCTATCCCACCGTGGCTCATTTTGGCCATGCTCCGCGTCTGTACTCCAACTCTTTCACTTCCTTTGTTGGTTCCCTTGATCTGACCCAATTATTCGAGGGAATTGTGGTTTTTTGCATTTGCATCAACTTTTCCCACACAGGTCTCATGTTGATTTGATGCGGATTGTTGATTGGATTTTATATTTTTGTGGTTCAACTTTGTTTAATTGTGCACCGCATTTTTGCCCAAATTGCGGTTGCATTGTTCCTCAGTATGTGCATGACAGATGTCGCTTTGTGACTCAGTCCAGTTACTGTGAAAATTTTTGACCTGAGCATATTGTTCTGATTGGTTGGTTCGGTGAATATCCAAAATATCCTCCCAAAACTGTCTGGGGTTAATGGCGGCCTCCGCGTGTGCTGCTGCTTCAGCCACTGTTTGCTTGCGGGCTTTTTGTGCCGCTTTACATTGTTTGCTTGTAACTGGGTTCACAATGGAGTATAGTCCATCTTCACCCCGGCGGAATGGTTGGTGACCATCAGTCATTTTGACGAAGTTTAAATTATCTTCGTCCATAGCTTCCTCACAAAAATCATTTTCCATTAAGCCCTCTTTTACAGGGCATGCATGTTCCTTGTGGCCCAGTGAGCCACAGTGGTTGCAAATGGTAAGCGCATTCTGGTGTAACTCATAATGCAGCTGACTGACCCCCATCTGAAAAGTGAAATTCTGCTGTGTGGGGAATTCTGGATAAGTTTTCTTCCACTTCTGGGAAGGGGTTGTTTACATCGATAGCTTTGCCCATGAACAGGCCAGGTATTAAGCGAAATCGTGTAATTTGAGTTGCTAAATTTCTCTGTAGGCCATGAGACCTTTGCGGAGCTCCTCCTCAATTACCTTATGAGGAAGGTT
Organism: Massospora cicadina; assembly: GCA_022478985.1. NCBI lineage: Eukaryota > Fungi > Entomophthoromycota > Entomophthoromycetes > Entomophthorales > Entomophthoraceae > Massospora > Massospora cicadina. The sequence goes on from JAKSZP010011856.1 coordinate 87,554, forward strand.
GGTGGGGAGCGAGTCAAAAGAGATGAACAAAGTTTTTCTTTGTTCCATCTGGTGCACGCGGTGCACACAATTTTTTTGCCCTCAGGGAGGGCAATTTCCACGCAGATTTTTGCTGTGGCATCAGCTTCATCGGCTGTTTTGAAACCAATATTGATCCAGCCGCAGCCCATGTTGTTGGTGGCTACGTACACCACGTGAGGAAAAGTGAGGGCTGTGCCTCACATGTTTTCTCCCACAGGGTTGGTGACTCATCCCCAAGGAAGAGTCTGATCCCATGCTCCACCTTTGACAAAGGTTGGTTGAATTGAATGTACATGTATTGCGCGTGCTTTACAGTAAATAACATAAACCCAGATGGTGTCTGAGTTTGTGATTTTTTTATGGATTGGGTTCCTGGTCCCCCTCCAGGGCAAATCTTGCCCTTAGTTGCACCCTTAAGTGCACCGCTCACCGCAACGCTCGCCCATGTTGTATTATTTTTGTTATTTAAGTCGCCCATCTTTTCTGTGTGTGATTATCCAAATTTTCTGTTTGAATCAAATTGTAGTAACTAAAATGGTTGTTACGAGAAAGAAATGCTCAGCCAGTATGATATACTTTTTATTATCTTACCTCTGGAAAGGCTATTTTCGTAGTTAATTGATCAATTCTTCCAGAAAAAGGATGCGTTCATTCATAAAGGTCATAAACTTTATAACTTCATTTTGTAACTTGGGGTACAATACCTGACCATATTATAACAATGGCCTCTAATTGACTAAAACGAATGGAAAGATCCATTATAAAAAATATCATAATTCACTCATCCATGTAAGTTAACACTCCTTGCATCTCGTTTATAAGCTTACCATTTTTCTTTACTACATTTTGGTTATCACTGCCAAGGTGAGAGGCAGATTGATAAGATTTGGGGAATTGTGAATGTAACATCCCCAATAACTATAAATGGCGGAGTAGTTTTTGACGATGGAACCAGGCTACTTTGTAGTAGATGGTAAGAGGTGGGATGTACAAATTGATGCAAATAGCGTTCTGAACGCCCAGTTCTAACCTTTTCTCCATCAAGCAAAGAACCATCGGTCAAACTCATCATAGGGCTAATACTACAAGATATTATCTTATAATATCTCGGCCTCTGGGAATAAAGGTCCCCAAAAGAGGAGCTGGAGAGCTTCAGCGATGTCTGATAGTTGCAATTGATGTTGCTCCATGGAAGGAGTGTGGAGGTTCATCTCCAATAATGTAGATGTAGAAGGTTGCATGTCATTGTAACCTCTCCTAAATGCATATTGATCGCCTAGTCACTGAGACAGGCGACATTATAATCCAAGGAGGTATCCAAAGCAAATTTATTATTGTACATTGTAATGATATTTTTACCATGAATTGGGATACACTAAGCAGGGAGCACCAGTCTTGTTGGGACGGAGGGGTATTAAACCACTCATTCTTTATTTCAAGGCCAGGAATTCCAAAGTTCCTTGGTGTTTGATAAGCTTTTTATTTAATAAAAAACCCTACTCATGATAAAATTCCTTGAGTGGTAGACCCTAGTGATGTTTTTCGTCCTTAAATGGATATAGACAAAAATCTAATGATGGCTAAGATAGAGTCACTTTTTTATCTATTAACATGATTATATGGGAGATCAGGGAGCTTTTTTGGGTAAAGCTCCAAGCGTTTCTTTGCAAAGAACTATACTCATTACCAATTGGGGAATCTAAGGCATTCTGGTCACGTCTCTTGAAAATGATCTGATTGCCACATAGATCAAGTTTGAAAACCTATATTGTGTGGCTTTGATCAACTAATGTTCATTCACACAAGTCAGTGTTGAACCCCAATACTAGAAGGCCTTAAGTTTAGTCTCGGATTATACTCAACAATATGTTCAGCTATTTCTTTAGATTATATTATTTCCCTTCAACAGAAAAATATGAATCTAGAATTTAGTAGGAATCTTAATAATTAGTAAACAACTATGACAAGTTTGAGTTGAGCTATGGTACCCAAAAGTCGCAAAATATTTAATCTCAGTGGCCTACTCGCCATTTTGACAGACAAGGAAACAACAAAATTATATAAGAAGACCAGGGCCAGGTCTTTATCAAGGGATTTCCCTTTTAAACTCATCTTCATCACGCAAGTCACCTTTAGCTACTTCTTGTGGGCGCTGATTCAAACATCATAATTTTCAGCTATAAATTGGTTTATTTTTCAACACATGCTCACCTATATAGCGGCAGGGGTAGAGTGGCTGTTTTGAACTCTGGGCTAGGTTTATGCTCTCTGGTGCTAATTTCCCCCAGAGTTCAACAACTTTTCAGGATAAAATTAATAACTACTGCTGAAATAATTATAGGGTTTTTTTCAGCATTAGTTGTATAAAAAGACCTGAAAGTGAATACTAAAAAGTAGGGTCAATGGGAGTTTTATTAGTCCAATGGGGATAAGAAAAGAGAACCCTCTTGATAAGTTGATACATAGTAATTAATTTGGCGAGGCTCAAACGTTGGATTGCTTAGTAAAGTCCAAATTAGAAGTATTGTGATTTGACCTATTGGATCTTGGAAAACTTGCCTCGCTTTGATGAAACTGAAATGGAAAAATGATAGTTTGTAGGATAAGACGATGAGGTAACTATTAAGATTTTACCCAATCAGTGGGAATAAAAAAATTTATCTTGCAGGGAGCCTTCTAACCCTATAAAAGTGGCCAGCCTCTGTGGAGTAATTTTTACTAAATTAGTGGTGTCCTGGGAGGAGCCTTTTATGGGCTCTCTTAAATTCGCCACATAGTCAGCTCAATTTGATTACTTAGTTTCATGTTATATGGCCGAGTTTTATCACTAAATCTATTGTCCATAATTAAAGAATTAAACTGAGAGTTAGCCAGGGCTTTTGGGCGATTCAGTCCTCATTTTCCTCCTTATTTTGAACTTAAACACTCTTATTAAATATTTAGATTTGTATATGTCCAACATTACCCCTTCTAGAGTGTTAGGGGAGAATAAGGGCGTAGTGAACGTCTATGTACTCTGTTTATGGTGATAATGGCAGATAAGATTTTATAGAATACTTGTTACCTCTCTTGTAAGTAGCAGTGAAGTGACCCTCTAAAGTAGATCTAAGCTTGCCGCTTTAGGGTTTAATGCGGTTATGGCAGTACAGGACCAGGTCAGACACTTTGAAGGAAGGTAATGGATCCCAAAACTCATTGACCACTTGTTCCTCTTTTATAACTATTTTAGCTAAGTTCGCCATAGCCTCAGATTGAAGCTGAATGATAGGTTAAATCACTCTTCTCATGAATTTTTCAGGTTCCTCAACTTTAAAAGAGACCAATTTAGTTAAAAGGGCGGGTATCCCTGGTTCCCGCCCATACAGAACATGAAGTGGGGACATTTTCAGGATCCAGTGATAGCTAATCCGGCAGGTCATAAGAGCACTGGATAAGAATTTATTTCAGTGAAGTGAATCAGAAGAGGCCAATTTTTGCATGATAAAAACCAAGGTTCTATTGGCTCTCTCCACAGTTCCATTGGTAGAGGGGCTATATGGGGCCTATAAGAGTTGTTGGGTTTCCATAGACGTAGCCAGAATCTTAACTATTTTGGAGGTGAAGTTCTTACCATTATCACAGAGTTGGACTTGGAGATAGAATGTCGAGTGAAATTATTTTAATGTAAAAACGTGGCTATGGCCTTGGCCATTTGGGAATGGAGTTATGGCTTCAATCCACTTAGTAAAGGGGTTAATGCCTACTAAGATAACTTTGCTTCCACTGGTAGTCTGTGTGAGGGACCTAAAACATCTAGACTGATGGTGTGGAACGGTTTTTGAGGAAAAGTTGGTTGATATTTGCAATTAGTATTAAAAATGGGTTGCTTCTTACATTTGAGGCAGGCATCTAAGGCTTTGACAATGCTTTTCTTGATTTCTTCTCAATAGTACCTATCTCTAATCCACTCATAATTTTTCTTTGCTCCTCCATGACCTAGAGTGGAGTGGGCTTTTCAGGATAACAGGTAAACGTTCTGAGGGTTGAAGTTAAAGCACCACTTTTCCCCACCTGCTTATACTTTTTTCACTCTTTACTTTGGTGTTGTAAGAGTGCCGGGCTAACATTTTCTGGACAAGTTCATCCTTATCATCCCAGTCATTTGGGGTCATTAAGAGGTCGTATAACCTCTCCGCCTCACATTTACCAAATGTAGGATGATCAGTTTAGTTAACCAATCATCATTAATGTGACGGCTTCCTGCATGATGTTCAACCTTAGTTTCATAATGCTGGAGTCTAGAATCCAGCGCGCTAACCGCCCTGAAGCATCCTTTGTATTCTGTAACCATTTTAGAGATGCATGGTCGGCAACCACAGTGAAAGTAGTACAATACAAGAAAGTATGATAATGTTTTACAGCTAACAAAAAAGAAAGGCACTTCTTCTCTGTGACGCAGTAGTTGCGTTCTACCTTTAATAGCATCTTAAAGAAATAGGTACAGGATGATCTAAACCTGTTTATCAGTTGGTCTAAGATGGCCTCAACGTCTTAGTCCAAGGTATCATTAAACAAGATAAAAGGTTTGTTTTAACCTGGGCGCTGTAAGATAAGTAGTTGTTTTAGCAGTTGCTTCAGCGTTTAAAAAACGACTCTGATTGTTATGTACCCCAATATAAAAGGTGAGTTTTTAGCCAATAGTCAAACAAGAGGCTCACTGAGCTTGGCGAACTTGAGGATGAACTGATGGTAATAACCCATTATTCCCAGAAACACCTGAATGTCCCAGATGTTCTTAGGGAAGGCATTTTAGAGATAGCTTTGACCTTATCTTGGAAAGGCTGGATCCCTTCCTGGGAGATAGCATGTCAGAGGAAATCTAGCTTCTTTTGGAAGAAGGTGAATTTTGATGGTTTGAAATTTGATTTTAGAAGCCCGAAGGCGTTGAAAGACTCTTTTTAATTGCACAAGTAATCAGTGAACGTTGCAGAAAAGAAAGTGATGTCATCAAGATAGACAAACACACAGCTTAGCTTGAGGTCCCGCAGAATGTGATCCATTGCACGTTTAAAGATTGCCAGTGCATTGCACACCCTTAGGGTAGGCGGGTAGGCTGAAATAATACTTCACTACAAGTGGGAGCAAATTTCTCTTGATCTGGGGTAAAAGATTTATTTGCAATAAATGCTGGCCAAGTCAATGGCTGAGAAGAATTTTGAGCTGGAGAGTTTTGACAGGGCATCATTTATATAGGGGATAGGATAGCTGTCTTATTTAGTGAGGTTATTAGTTTACAGTAGTCCATCTCTACTTAAAGACTTTCATTCTTCTTTTTTTCAGCAAGAGAGGAGACGCCCAAGGGCTTTGGGACGGTACTAATAACCAGCGTCTAATAACAGTTTGATTTCAATCCTATTTGCTGATCTTCAACCTTAGACTTATGGTAAGGTTTAAATCAAATAGGCTGGTCATCAACAACATCAATGGGTTGGCTCCACCTCTTCAGATGCCCATAATCTGTGTCATTCTGAGAGAAAATATCACTATATGTCTCCAACAGAGAATGAACTTGTTTAAGCTCATCTAGGGGTTAGTAATCTGAGATGTGGACTTTAGGCAGAGTACACACCATCTGGTCAGTGAGTAAACTATATCTAACTTTAACCCAATAAAGTGGACACTGTTAATCTCATGGATGGGAACTAGAAGACCTTTCCCTATCTCTTGATGTTTTTTGACAATGATGGGTATATTAATAAGGTTCCTTAATAGGATACTAATGAGTCGTTTATAGGTGGGGTCTAGTATACCCAGCAACACCTGAGGATCTAAAGAGCTTACTCCATTATGCTTTTTATGTGCAGCATACAGGCTTTGGGGATCTCTATAGTAAAGTTGGTAGCAAACACCCATTGTTCACCAGCCTTGATTTTTTTCCTCTGAAGCATAAAATGGAATGCCCTCTGAAGTGTCCACAAATCAGGCAGCTATTTTGTTGCTTCAAGAGGTCAAGTAGAATAGAGGTAAAAAAGAGGGAGTTAATCAACTAAGCAAGAGTCTTCTTATTTTTGGGGTTCTTCTTTGGTGAAGAGTAGAGGGACTTTATAACCGATTAGAGAGAGGTAACCCTATTCGTGTTGATTATACCATCATACTAAATCATAAACTGCGTGCAATAAGCATGTTGTAAGTGCTATTGTAAAAGGCCACAGTGTGAGCTGACAAGATGAGCTTTCCAATACAAATAGGCAAGGAGAGTAAGCTCCAATAGCACAGCTTGTTGGAACCCGCCATACCAAACTCTTGTGTACACTCAAGATCAGGAGCCAGATTAATCTCTTCTTGATCGGCTTGGAAGAGAGAACGTTCACAGGAGTTCCAGTGTCCAAGATAGCTTTAACCCAAGTTTTTTTCTAATGACGACCTCTACCCTAGCTATGGTCCTAACAAAGTTAGGGTGGTTAGTTAATACTTCCATAAGATGGAGACTAGAGGCAAGCTTTCTTTAGCTATCTTGGGTTAATTATTTTTAATTGAATATAGGGTATGAACATGATGAATTGGTCAGATCAACGAAGCAATAACCTGGTCAGCATCGCTAGCGGTATCAATAACCTCATGGCACCCCAACACATGATTAAGGTAGGTTTCGTGAGGGATCAGGGCTTTATCTACTCCTTCAGGGTTCAGCCAATCCAGTATACCTACTTCACAGGAACTCTTAGAACATAACAGCCAACATCCTCATAACCCCCTTCAAATTCATCATCAAAAGGGTTGTCCACACACATTGGGTGAATTCTAGAAGAGTTGTTGGAGGTGGAGGCCATAACATTAGTAGTTGAGGGGGTCATCCACAGCGATGATCATTGGAGGAGCAGGCGGTTTAGCTTGAGCAGCCTTGTCCTTGAGCCCATGGTTGTTGGGAGTGACTGTCACTATAGGGAGAAATTTGCGCTTCCTCATGGCTACAGGTTTTGGATTAAAGTTGGCTAAGGGAGATAGCATCGTGTAGTGGGAGGCTTTACCTACGCCAGCTTTGGCTTGATCAGAGGCTGTAAGCATTGAGGAAAAAGTTTGTTTAGCTTTAGCGACCTGGTCCTTAAACCCATTTTTGGTGGGAGGTGAATGTCACCTGAGAAAGGGGTTTAGGCTTAGGAGCAGAATTTGGGAGCAATTAGAGAGGCTTATTATATGTCACAAGCTGAACTTGGTGGCAAGATTGGGGCAGGGAGCGCAACCTCATTGATGATGAAGCACGCTGAATTACAAGCCCAAGAACCTCAGGTGGCTGGGCGAAAGAAGATCAGGTTTGAGCCTCACAGCAGGTGCTGGTCTCAGGTTAGCAACCAACACATGGTGGGCCATAGGGATCATCTAGGATTCCTTTTGTAGCGATATTATTGAGGAGTCCTCAATGGTGAAGATTTGAGGATTTGACACAACTCTAAAAGTAGCTTCATCATTATAGATATCTGCAGTCTCTAGAAGTGCCTCCTTGATATCGCGGATAGTATGGATAGGCGTTTTATGGAGATAATATGCTATGCAATGGAAGGGTAAGAAGATAAACCAGCTATAATGCCAGCGATGGCATCTCTGAGAGGTAAAGTTTTAGCAAGTAACAGAGGCTGAGCTTCACCATAAAACCAATTAACAAAGGTGGTGAGCGATTCTCCCTTTTTCATGCTGAGGCACATAAAGGTTTGCTTTTTCCTTTTTAAACTTTGTATTGAGCCAAATTTAGCTATAAGAGCTGATTTAGCCTCAGCACCAGGTGTGCAGAATGTACTTATGAGGGACCATCATTTCTTGGCCCAGGAGACTTAAACGGGGAAGGATGTGCTTGACCTTCTGGTGGTCCGTCGCCCCACTATGGCTGCTTCATAGTTATATACAAACGAAGCAATGTATCAGCCAGGGGTGAACTTGTTTTTCAAGGGACATTTAAAAGGGTGTTGTTCAAGCCTTTTAGCCTAAATAAGCGCTGGCTAGCTATTGTTCAAGAGCGACAAGATGAGGGTCATAAGCAGAGAGGAGGTTGCAATGGTATTCACCACAACACCCTCCATTATTTTTTAGTACTAGATGGTCCCAACCCAAGGGGGATTCATCGATGTAACTCCCTCCATTATTTTTTTAGTACTAGATGGTAACTCCCTCCATTATTGATAATTGATTGTAGTGTATTACCTCCTTTAGTGAGAACCACTTGTTGGACTCTGGGCTGGGCTTATGCTTGCTGGTGCTAATTTTCCCAGAGTTTAACAATTTTGCAGGAGAAAATTATTATCTTCTGCTGAAATAATTATAGGGTTTTTACCATTAGTTGTGATAAAAAGACCTGAAATTGATAACTAAAAACTAGATTTTATGGATTTTATTAGCCCTGCGGGGATAAGAAAAGAGAACCCTATTAATAAGTCAATACATAGTATTTGAATTGGTGAGGCTCAAACGTTGGATTGCTTAGTAAAGTCCAGATTAGAAGTATTGTGATTTGACCTGTTGGATCTTGGAAAACTCGCCTCGCTTTGATGAAATGGCATTGGAAAGTTGATAGTTTGTAGGATATGACCATGAGGTAACTATTAAGATCTTACACAATCAGTGAGCATAAAATAAATTTTATCTTGCAGGGAGCCTTCCAGCCCTATAAAAGTGGCCAACCTCTGTGGAGTAATTTTTATTAAATTAGTGGTGACCTGGGGAGGAGCCTCTGATGTAATATCCTGGATTCGCCACATAGTCAGCGCAATCTTATTACATGACTTTGTGGTATTGGGCTGAGTTTTATTACTAAATTTATTGCCCAGATTTAAAGGATTCCAATGAGAATCAGCCAGTGTCTATTGGCTAATTTCATCCTCATTTTCCTCCCTATCTCAAATAAGACACTATTCTTTAATAATTGTAATTGTTTAACAGAGAATTTTTGATCGGATAATTCTATTGTGGACACACCAGCCAAAGTGGCAATCGAAATGCAAAGATATTACTCTGAGTTATACCGAGCCAAACCAATTCAGCCGGCCAAAATGGCGGAATTTCTCGACATAGCTCATATCCAAACCATTTTCTGATACCCAGAAATAATGAATTTAATTACTCTGAACGAATTATGGACTACCATTCGCGGTACGCCAAACTGAAAATGCCCAGGCCCAGATGGCATTCCATATGAGTTCTACAAAAAATATTTTAAATATATATCCCCATTGCTGCTAGCCTCACTCAACCAAAGCCTGTTGGAAATGCGCCTCCTACCAGGAGGACATGAGGCTTTTACAGTCACACTCTTCAAGAAAGGGGATAGGCTAGACTTAGCCAACTGGCGCCCCATTTCTCTAACAAACACAGACACCAAAATTTTAGCAAAAATTATGGCTAACCATTTAGGGACTGTAGCATCTGCCACCATCTCTCCAGAACAATTCGGTTTCATCCCCAGAAGGTCGATTTGGGATAACGTGCACTCTGTGGCTAATGTGTGTCAGTCCACAGCCTCTGGGGCACTTGTATTCTTGGACCAACAAAAGGCCTATGATAGAGTAAACTGGGAATACCTTAGGGCCTGCCTCCAACAATTCCGCCTTCCTCCCCGCTTCATTAACTGGGTGATGCTGCTCACGGAATCTGCAACAATGGCAGTGCGCAGCCCAGGTTTCCTAACGGAAGTAGTCCATCCTCAAAGGGGCCTGCGACAAGGGGACCCCCTAAGCCCACTCTTATACAACTTCAGCCTTGACCCACTACTGCGAAATGTGAATGCCCAACTCACTGGGGTCCATGTGCCAGGCCAAACCCCAGTCAAGATGATGGCATTTGCAGATGATTGCGTGGTGGGGGTGTCTAATAACAAAGATGCACGCGCGCTTGAAGCCCTCATCCAGGAATATTCCCAGGTAAGCAACGCGGCACTGAACACCTCCAAAACTGAAATCATCCTCCTTGGTTGGTTTCAGAACTGCTGGGCCCCAGCAAGTAGTTCCCAACCCAGCCCAGCTGCTCGCCCAAGTCCACGCCTTACTAACTCAAAACACACCGCTCCACTGGTGCTCCCCTTTGTGCCGCGACCTATCATAGGACCGGTACGCCATCTGGGCGTGTGGTTGGAGGCAGGAGGATACACGTCAGCAGTAATGGAGGGCCATATACTGGACAACGTGACGAAGCGAATCGCCTCTCTCAGAGCCCATCCTACTACCCTCACTGGCAGGGTTGTTCTTGCCAACTCTATGCTCCTATCCAAAGTCTGGTTTGGAGCCCACGCCATCCCCTTCTCCCCAAGCTTCTTCAAATCCCTGTATGCTTTGCTATAAGGTTGGCTTTGGTCAGGCCGCCCTCCACCAGTAAGGCTAGAGGTCATGTTTGGCCCTCATCATCATGGTGGCATGGGCCTACTTGACTTCAAAGCCCATGCCGCCAAGATCCTAGGCACCTGGATTGCGGCTGTCACTGCTCCTACACTCCCATCCCAACACTGGTCCCGCGTGGCCCGCTCCAACTTCTCCCGAGCCTTGGGCCTCAACAATCCATCAAACCCCCACTCCCTGATGAAATACCTCGCATCACACACATCAGCCACAGGTCCTCTCGGGACCAAAACCCACTACAAACGAATCCTACTCTCCATGTGAAGTGCAGAGTGGAGAATTCGTATTAGTGGACATACAACCCGAAGTTGCCGCCCCTCTCCTCAGTTCACACAAGAGGTACAGGGGCTACCCATCCATGATGGCATGATCCCCATTCGACCCCAAGTCCTATCCAGGGTGGACTACCTGGACATGATGGACATCCCTTATTCCACTGAGACCCAAAAGACTATCTGGAAATACGCACACCATCCTCTGTTGCAGCCTCAAGTCCGCTCCCATGTGTGGCGCTGCCTGAGGCAGGTGTATCGTACAGCTGAGCGCTCTAATGCTTTACACTCATCCTGTGTCGTGTGTGGCCAGTATGGAACGCTGTTTCACCGCCTGGAGAAGTGCCCCACCTCTAAAGTAATATGGCGCGAAGTCCAACGTCTGCTAGGCCAGGATCAAACACATCCCTTCAGTCTGTCAAGAGATATGTTTGCTTCATCAATGGCCTCCCCCTCCCACCCTCCCTCTGTGCTCTGGTGGTTGCAATCGCCATGTGAACTATCCACACAATTGTCTTGGATGCCATCGCCGGATCCATCCCCACCCTCCCTGAAGCTGTCCACAGATTCCGGTCTCATTTGGTGGATCACTTTCAAGCGTGGATGTTTAGATATCTCCCACCACGTCGCTGGCAGCTGGTCTCCTCCTGGTTCCCAGTCTGGTTCATCAAATCAGACCCCTTCCTCCACACGTGCTCAATAATGGCTACGTCCCCTACACACGTTCCCTCCCCCTTCCCATAAGTGGCGTTCCCGCTGGCAACAAGAGATAGCATCGCTTCTCTGGGGTGCCTCACCTGGTACTAAGTTTTGTCTCATCTGAGTCATATTCGGAAGTGTCCGTCCCATGGTCGGCCTTCCCCGCAATAAATTTAAAATCTAAATTTTGATTCAAATCTAACAGAGAGTTTTTTCCACTCAACATCACTTTTGAGTGATTTTTGGAAAAAAACCCGTTAATTTTCCACCACCACCTCACCACATCAGTTTTCCATTTACGTTCTCAGATACACCACCTGTTGCCCCAGTATGAGGCAGCGGTGCATCACCTGCTAGATTTTACCGCCCAGCAGGCAAACATGTGCAGATGGTCTTGTCCAGTCATCAAATTCTTCTGGCTGATTTGTTCCTCCAAGGGATTTAGCATTGCACCTTGCATAGTCCACTCAACCCACCCCCACCCTCTAGCCCTACCTCAATCCACTATCCACTTTTGCCTCTGCGTCAAATAAGGATGTCTCTTCCCATATTCTGACAAAGCGATAATTGAGCTGGCAACAGCCACCTTTGCACCAGCAAGCTTTATTGACTTCTACCCTTATAAGGACTATTTTGATATTGGCTTCCCCACTGAAGAGTTCTTGGCCACTGTAGCATCATTGCCTTTTAATTACAAAAACACCCATTATCACCACCCAAACACGTCTTCTAATAATGCCACAATTGTGGTGACCTTTACAAACCTTACCTCACACCTTCCTTTCAAACACTATATGAGGGTTTGGTGTCAGGGCTGTCCACTTATGGCACAAACACCATCCTCCAATTCCTTGTCCCAGGTGGTGCTGAGCGCATAGCAGCACCTTGGGGTAATGGCCACCTTTACCCCCACCAGTTAAACATGGCCCAGCACATCCCACCACATGCCTATATCCCATCTGCATCTGGCCATTTCTTTTGGACTCACACTGACAACGGTTGCACAATTTGCCCCCTCTGCCATGAGCTGGACTGTACAAAAAGATGTTGTTACAATTCAAACCCTGCAAACACTGCCTACTCCACCCTTGAGGCCACACCAACAGCGTTTGAATGGGGATTTTAGCTTCCCCCACCTTCACAGGCCGTACGCTCAATGTTTAAAACAAAATCTAGTAACTCAAGTCCAATCTGACCAATACACACCCATGCCAACCAATTGGGTGCAGGTTTGAACCCAAATTTAATCCAAACAAATTCCCGCCCCAAAACATACCCAAGCCCAAGTCACTTTCACCGATTCAATCCTAATTAACCATAAACCCTGGGATACTTTTGATGAATTTGACTTTTCTGGTGAAAATGTTCCACCTCCAGTTTTCCAGTTAATATTGAATCTTATCTTAATTCAGACTTTAATGCCCCACTCCCGCCCAAACAATATTTCCCCAAACCCACAGCTACCCCTTTCCTGAGCGACCATCAGCTAGCCTAGGCAGCTTTAGCCTCACCAAAAATTAGCCATCTCTGCAAAGCTGTGGCACAATCTGTTATTGTATTTAAAAAAGGGATCATATCATCAAATTCCCTCCAAATTTTTCTGCTATCACAAAAGATGAAATTGAATGCCTCAATGTAGCTGCCATCATTGTTGTTAAGTAGATCGTTGTCTGGCAGATTTTAACATGTACACGCATCACCAGAGCCAACATTTTTTTGCCTAGATTCCTGACGCCTGCATCCAAGCTGAAATCCAGGTAGCCAAACTCGTAGAGGCTATGCTCCAGGCCTAAATAGTCATTAACAAACTAAACGCTTATCTATTTAATCTTGACCCTCATTCTGTGGATGCCTCAACCACCTTGCTCTCAGCATTTATCATCCTCTGCAATATTTGAGCCTTGTGATGATCCTCCTGATCCCCCTCACTCTCCACCATGATGGGATAAGCAGTTTTCCGCTGTTCCACCTGGTAGGTTATTTTCTCTTTTTTGTGTGTCTTGCTGCTCGTTTTGGGTGGTTGATTCATATTTTTTGTTTGTGTAGTTGATAAATCTGTTTCAGTGATGTCTGTCCCCTGGTCAGCAAATCTCAAATAAATTTTGAAATTTGTAATTGTCTTTCAGGCTGGGTTGATCTATGTAAAGATATTTTTTCATCATTTAGCCAAGAAGGATCCTGGCAGAAAGCAAAAATGTTGATTATTTTTTGAAAATTGAAGGCTTGTAACTTCAAAGGCTTTGCAACTTTAGTTCTAATAACCCAACTATTCACCTAGTAGAGCTTTGAGTCACTAGGGCAGTCTCTTGGCAATTTAGCTTAATCAAGGCAAATCTCTATTTATTTAAACAGGCAAGTCACTATTTTAACCAAGAAATTTTTTTGACAAAAACTAAAATCTCTTTAAAAAAGAGTTAGGGTTTTTCTATAAGATTTAGTCAATTTTGGAGCCGCATTAATTATTGGATTTTTTAGAGTGAAATGGCGGAATGCAAAGAATTAGTTGGTGCACAATAGTTCCTTATTGGTTCAGATGGAATATTGGACTCCTAACTGGCAAGGTCTTGAGAAATTACCTTAGTAGATTCTGGAGAGATTTTGAGCCTTTTTCAGTCCATTTTAGGATTCAGGGCTCATGGCAATTTTGGCAGGTTCTGCCGCAATAGTATTCCTGGAATGGATGGCGAGGTATCCGCCATTTGATTTTCTTTAAAGCCATCATGACTCCCATCTATCCCAACGTAAGGCTTCATGATTCATTTTTTAGCTTCCAACCTCTTCATACGTTTTGGATTCCACCTTAACTTTCTTGCACGCTGAAGAAAGGCAATACTTTTCAGATAATTTTCCTCTCATCTGAGAACTATTTAACCTTTTCCAAACGTCATAAAATTTGGTTAGAGAATTAATATTTAGGTTGAGTAAATTCAACTTTGTTTTGAGACTGTTCTAGTCCAGATAAACAATTGACTTCACTACTCATACTAACTATCTGAATATTATTCATCTAGTAACATAGTTTTCATTTAAAATGATCAGGTATAATTTCATCTTTGTGAGCAGACGTTAACTAAAGTTTTTCAATATGAAAATTATTAAGTTAATTTAGCCTTAAGTTGTTGTAAAAGCTTATTGACAATTACTTCCTTCCTGGTAGCTCAAAACTTATAAGCAATTTGTTTTGCTCATCATTTTCCCAGATACCATTTGTAAAGATTTACAAAAATTTTTGGATTTTGTTGTGGGATATTTATTGCTCTTTTACAAACAAGGCTACATCTTCAACATGCTTCCCCACACCATCATGATTACCTAAAACTTTAATAAATTTTTTTAATATGTCCTTAGTGAGCCTCTGTTAAAGTTTGCAGTTTTTCTATTTTATTGGACAATAAGTTGAATATATAAATTTTTTTAATGTACTGAACATTGCTTCATTGAATAAGCTCCTCATGATGCAAAGCCATTACGTACTCAGGTATACAAATTAGGATGTACAAACTTTAGGACAAATTAGACAGATGGTTTATCTAACCTTATTACTTAGGAAGTGAGCTAGAGTCATATAGCTTCATGAGAGCTTGATCCACGTTAGAAAGATTTATCAATATTAAACTATCTCGAGTGTTTATGTTCCATGGTCAATTGTCAGGCATTTGCCTCCCAGGCCTCAGAAGAAGAATGTTGTAGGTGAAAATCAACCAAATAGGGGGAATGTTGAAATTTTAAAGTTTGCAATGCCAAGGAAAGTGTTTTAAATAAAAAATAATGATGATTTCTGAGCATATCGGCCAAAAAACCCTGGCCAATTATTGGTAGAACCCCATTAATTGGGGTAATACCATTTTGAAACATGCATGGGCAACTAATGTAAAATCTAGCAGTCATTTTACTCCAATCCTATGATGGACCATGGGGTGACCATTGGAAGGTACACCCCCAACTAGCATCAGGTCCTTCAAGGCACCTACACAAGGACCCCCCTTTTATAGGTGTGGCGAAGGTCCCCCAAGGTAAAAGTATTTTAACTAGCGGTGATTAGTTAAAGTACAATAATACATTACTACATGGGTACAATCTGCCCCAAAACCCCATCCCAAATACAAAATCAACAAAAAGAGTAACTAAAATTCCCACATTCTGAGAGAGGAGAGCCTACCATATTCCCTGGTTTGGAATGCATCAAAGCTATTCCAAATTTATCCTCAAATTCCCTCCAACCCTCAAAATAGTATAAATACTTATCAGTCAAATATCAAAAGGGATCAACTCTCTCTTACCCCAAACTGCGCCTATTAAAATCTTTAATTTAAAACTTTTATTTTCTTACATTTTATTTTTATTTCCCTATCAGTGGTGAATCCTGCCCCTGAGATATATTGTTGGATTTAAGGCATCAAGCACCAGCGAGCCATTCTCCAAGCAAAACTCAACAAGTGGTACTCACTATAGGGGAGCCTATACACCACAAAAATCGATGTAAATTTACCCTCAGCTAGCCTCCATTGAACTCCAGCTAACTAGTTCTCTGTTTCACATTAAAAAGCTTGAGCAGCACACATTGCGATGTCCTAATATAAGAACCTTTTTCTGCGAGACAATTTCATACCTGGTGAGGGCAGGATTGTCCCCTTTCTTATATGTGTATAGATCTATGATGGAAGGTACCACTGAGCAGCAAATAATTTGGTTCATTCTTCCTTGCTTAAATTGAATAGCACAAGAAATAATGTTCTCCACCATGGTCAACCTCAGTACTTGGGCAGAGGTTAAGCAAGCATGGCTTGATTAATTTGGTTCTGAGCAAAGTTTGCAGCAACAAAAACAGGCCTTTATGTGCCTCAGTTTGCAAGAGGGAGAATTTATTACCTCGTTTGTTGAGCACTTCTATAATAAAGCTCAACCTTTGTTGTTTGCACAAATGCTCCCTCCTGAAGATGCAATTGCGGTTATATTAGCTGGCTTGGCATCTCATCCCTTCTTGGCAATGCATCTCTCTTATGTAAAGTGCACTTTTAAAACTGCACGAGATACCAAGGAGAGCCTTATAAGCAGTTGCAGGCATCTATGAGTGTAACCCTATTCAAGGAGCTATGAGCCAAGATTCTATGCCTCTCCATGTAGCATCTTTTAAAGCTGTTTCCCAATGTAAACCAACTCCTATGGAGCTGCCATCACCAACTGTTTCCTCTTCACATAACAGTAATCATTTGTTAATGGAGGTGATGGGGTTGTCAGAATTTAAGATAATAATCAAGTAGAATTCATTCCTTCTAAATTAGGCTTTACAAAATTGGTCGTCAAACCTAACCAAGTTAAATCAATTTTAGGATCCTCCTCCCCTATTCCTGAGTCACATGTGTCGGCATTTCCACCCATGCGGTCAGGTGAGCAACACCAATTCATTGAGGATGCCCATGATGAGGCCATTCTGGAAGATCAGTAAAGATACTGAACAGATGAGGCCCTGACGATCCCAAAGGCAACGAGTCCCAACACACCCTATAATTTCGAATCCTTCTAAGCCTGATAAAATATCAAATAACTTACTCAGCTTTCCACTTCCTTCTCAACCTTTTTCTACAAAATAGAAGCTTCAAGCCACCTTTGGACCTCGGTTCCAGTCTAGAGAACTGTAGCGCTGACAGGGGCAGTGCTCCTTTTTTTTCTTCAGTTCTAGAGACACAGCTGGTGAAAGCCGTAGCTCCTAAGCCTTGTTCATTTTCTTCTTCAGAGCGGCTTTCCCAAGCGGTTCCAAAGCTGGCTCCTAATCCCAAACCCCTCTCTCAGGCTCTACAAGCTACACCGCCTGTTTCACAGAACACAGAGCCACTGAGTGACCCCTATCTATAGAAGTTAAAGCATCCACCTCTAAAGTGCTATCCTTTTCAACTTCTGAATCAAATAATTCTAGCTTGAAACCTGTTTCCATGAGGCAGCAAAAACCTTCTACCTTTAAGGTTGAAACTCGGGATGAGATAATTCCAATACCTCCCCAAAAGGTAATGAAGTGGAGGAGCAACCTCAGTACATATCATCCCATAAGGGTAGTCCTAAACCTATCCCACCTCCTATGGGCTCCCTAACCTACATTGATAATCCCTCTGATGATAAGTCTGAGGGTGCGATGAAGATGTTGGTCATTATATTTTAGGAGCCACAGGTGAAGTGGAGGTACCTGATCGATTAAACCCATAGAGAGTGAATTGGGCTAAGATCCCTTGTCAAACTTATCAGAGGCAGGTAATAAAAGGTCTTGAGGTTATTGACACTGCCAGTGATGCTGACCAGCTCATTGCTGAATGTCTCTGATAAACCCCTGTTCATTCATACCCATCAGACTATCATGAATAAATACACTAAAACGGCAAAGCAACTTACCTCCACTCTTCATCTAAAAGAGGTTCTCGCTCTTTTCCCCTCCTTGGGTGATGCTTAAACTAATGTGGAGTTCGTCGTTAATGAGGTGCATGTTAAAACTATATTTGACACTGAGTCCCCGGCGACCGTTGTGTCATCCAAGCTTATTAAGAAAATTAAGCTGGCCTCTGACCTCGACTATACCCAAGAGTTTGGAACTTTAGGTCCAAACAATACCCGCGCTATTGGGGAGTACTATTCCCTGCCCATTCGTTTTGAGAAGCTTCTCCTAGCAGCTCCATCAGTGGCTTTGATTAATAATACATATGATTTACTCATTGGAACTCAGTCCATACTCAAGTATGAAGGGGTTATTAACATGAAGCAGGGATATCTCTCATTTCTTAACTCCGAAGTTACATCGATTCTGACCAATGAAGAGATTAACAAAAAGGACTATTCTTGCACCGTTGAGTTTCTCCCTTCCGCCTTAATATTACATTACACCACAGCAGGACGGCCTAAATAAAGTGTGTTGCCTCCATAAATGGAATCCCTTGAGGGTATACCGTTTTATGCTTCAGAAGAGGTTGTAATTAAAGCGGGTGAACAAAGGGTAGTTGATTCTAAGATTACCTTACAAATCCATCATAAGTTTATTACTGCATTTAACTATCATTGATGGAGCTAGTCATTTGGACCCCGAGTTTTTCCAGGTGTACTTGACCCTGCCTATCAATGACCTATCAACCTTCTGCTAGAAAATCTTACCAAGAATGATATGGTTGTAAGAAATCATCAAGATATCAGAAGGGGTATGTTGATTCCTCTTGAGGAATTAAAGCAAGTTCATTGTATTGAATCTATGGAGGATATGTGGTTACCCGCCGACCAATCTAAATGTACCCTACCATCCGTTCAAATCTTCAATGAAATAACCCCATCTGAGTTGGAGAAAGTCCACACCTTATTAGATTCCTATAGCAATATCTTTTAAAAGCTGATACTGACTATGGACACATGAAGGGTTGACTCATACCATTGACATTGGTGATGCTCGGCCCATTTGCTCCAAACCCTACCACAAATCCAAAGTTGAGGAACTACAGATGCGGACAGAGCTCAAAAAGCTGTTGGACGCTGGGTTTTTGGTACCTTCCCAAAGCCCTCGGTCATCCCCTCTCCTATTGGTAAAGAAGGAAAATGGAGGCATTGGGTAGTGATGGACTACCATAAGCTGAATAACCTTATCAATAAGGAAGGCTACCCTATCTCCCGCATTGATGACGCTCTGGCCCAACTCTCTGGTTCTAAATACTTCTCCAACATGGATTTGGCTAGCGGGTATTGGAAGATGGACCTTTCTCCACAGGATCAGGAGAAGTGCCCCTTATCTGCAGTGAGGTTTGTTTCAAACCACTCGTTTAACTCAGGGATTGTGAAATGCTCCTCCTACTTTTCAGTGGGAAATAGATCTAATTCTCCAAGACTTAAAGCTGAGCTGTGTGATCGTCTACCTTGATGAAATTACAGTCTTCTCTGATACATTCAACG
The DNA here is from genome assembly GCA_022478985.1 of Massospora cicadina. Taxonomy (NCBI): domain Eukaryota; kingdom Fungi; phylum Entomophthoromycota; class Entomophthoromycetes; order Entomophthorales; family Entomophthoraceae; genus Massospora; species Massospora cicadina. Next base: position 106,815 of record JAKSZP010011856.1, read on the forward strand.
AGCATTTCAAGCACCTGAAGGAGTTGTTTCAACATCTGCAAGACTCTAACATAAAGATGAAGCCCTTTAATGTACTTTTTTAGAAGAAGTTGGATTTTCACGGGCACTCCATTTCCCAAGATGTGATACAACCTCTGCAAGATACAGTCGAAGCAATATCTAAGATTCCCAAACCCAAAACCCTTCGTGACATCCAAGTATTCTTGGGCATGATGGTATGCTACCATCGGTTCATCCCCAAGTTCGCCTATCTTATTGAGCTCCTTGTACTCTCTTAGTCAAGAACACCCCTTTCTATTAGAGTGCTGAACAACAGGCTGCCACAAAGACTCTGAAGGCCTTATTGCAAAAAAGGTCCATACTACGTCACCCTGACTATAAAAAGCCTTTTATGTTGTTTATAGATGCCTCCAAGTAAGCTGTTGGCGCTATCTTGGCCTAGCTGGATGAAAATGGAATTAATTATCCCATATCTTACTTAGGCAAAATGCTAGATAAAGCTGAGAGTAACTACAGCATCATGGAGAAGGAGTGTTTGGCTGTCCTGCTTGCTGTCAAACACTACCGCCCTTCCTATATGGAACTCCCTTCAAAATAATCAATGACTACGCCTATCTGATGTGTGATTGCAGAATAAGAAGAACCCCACGAGGCAGTTGGCTCGCTGGGCTCTGAAGCTTCAGCATTACAATAAGCCCATTGAACATCGATCAGGAATGCTCCATATGAATGTAGATGGGTGAACACAGCTTCCTATTCTTCACTTAGACAATAGTTAATCAGAGAGGTTATATGATCTCCTTATAACTCCTGATGCATGGGCTGATGAAGATGAACCAGTACAGAAGATGCTCGTTCATTACTCCCCTAACTTAAGTAGAGAATGGGAAATTATATAAGAAAGTAAAAGTAAATTGGTTGCCCTATCTCCGGCCATCTGAGCGTGTTCCTGTCATTTTGGAGTCTCACACTATCCTGGGGCATGGCGAAGTAAACAAAACCTATGAGTGGATAAAAGAGGGATATTATTAGGAGGGCATCTTGGAGACTATAACTGAAGTCTTAAATGAATGCCTAAACTGTAAGAAACAAACCAGCTATAAGACTTGATATCAAGTCAACATTCAACGCCCCATCAACCCTTCCACACCATAAGTTTGAACGTGATAGGTCCTCTCCCTCAAACTACAGGTAGAAGCCGCTAAATTTTGGTTGGTATTGATCATTTCACCAAGTGGGCAGAAGCTGTGGCTCTTCCCACTCAAACTGCTAAAGCTACGGCTACTTTCCTACACTAGTACATCTTCACTTGGCATGGGTGCCCCATGTCCTCCTATGTGACAATGGGAAAAATTTTACTTCCCAGGTGGTAAAGTTCCTCACCACTTCTATGGGAGCTCAACAACTCTTCTCCGTCCCCAATAACCTATCCACAAATGGGGCGGTAGAGATAGTAAATGGGACCTTGGTCTCAATTTTACGCAAAATGGCCACTTCAGACCCTCTCCACTAGGATATCTACTTTCCCAGTGCCCTCATGGACTACCAAATTATCTACCATCTCATTCTCAAGATATCCTCTTTGTGGGAGTTATATGGGTGAGAGCATGGGGTGCTAGTATTATTAGCCAAGGATATTTTCTCTGATTGAACTGATCAAGAACAAGCCATGAAAAAGTTAGCCAACACATCATCCAATTACAGTTCAAAGCCATGACTAACTTAGTTAAGACAGTCATCAAAGAAGGCTAAGACACAAATGAGCTCAGGGCCCCTCTTCCCTCATTCCAAGTAGCTGACTTGGTACTCTATTACCATAACTGAATTACTCCAAGATGTGAAAAGCTCGGTTCTGTCTGGGAAGGCCCTTTCCCAGTCACCTAAAAAAGAGGGGATGGGTATTCAATCAAATATCTCTCCTCCAGACTCACCATCAATTGTGTTCATGGCTTTTTCACTAAGCCCTAAACACTCCCCAACATTCATGAGGGGGGTAATGTCAGACATTTGTGTCCCAGGCCTCAGAAGAAGAATGTTTTAGTTAAAATCAGTTGAATAATAGTAATGTCAGACATTTAAGAGTTTGCGATGCCCTGGAAAGCTTTTTAATAATAAAATGATGATTTTGAGGAATCAGCTGTTTTAGAATCGGTGGTATTTGAGAGATATGCTGACGGATTTTGCACAGGGTTTGACCCACTGAGCAATTAGGACCAACGATATGATGATCATTGTCCTCAACACAACAGAATAAAATTTTAAATAAATAAATAAATATGGAGCACTCACTCCCTCAACTCTCTTTTATTTAATATAAAAAATACAGCGTATTCTCGCTGTTACACTCACTCTATAACTACTAACAACTAACTTCCTTGATCATCAGTTTTATCTATATTGTAGCAACTTTGGTTGCTACGCTTTCATGGCTTAGTAATCTGATTCGCCATATCTCATTGGTTCCATTGATTCTTCATTCGTTAATTTCACAATTGTCAATTTGAGGCGATTTCCCAACAATCCAATATCGCCTCACCCAGAGGCGCTCGAATATTCATTATTCATTTTAAACTCAGCAGATCTTATCTGTTCAGCCACCATGACTTAGGGCTTATCATCTAGTCATATCAGAATCATGACATCAGCCTTGAGACCTTGGCTGATTCTCAGTGGAACCCAATTAATCATGGTAACACCATTTTAAACCTGCATGGGCAACTAATGTAAAATCTAGTGGTCAGATTACTCTGATCCCATGACAGACCATGAGGAGACCATCAGAAGGTATGTTCCCAACTACCATCAGATCCTTCAAGGCACCTATGTGGGGACCTTCCTTTTATAGGCGTGGCGGAGGTTCCCCAAGATGAAAGTATTTTTATATATGTGATTAGTTAAAGTACACTAAAACATTACTGAATGGGCACATTCTGCCCAAAACCCCATCCTAAATACATTATCAACAAAAGAGTAACTCAATTTCCCATGATTTAATAGGAGTGCCTACCATATTTTTTAATTTTTAATGTGCTGAAGCTATTCCAAAAACTATCTTTGAATCCCCTATGACCCTCAAAATAGTGAAAATACTTATCAATAATAATATAGAAAGGTATTGACTCTCTCTTACCCCATGTAGTGCCTATTAAAAATTTTAATTTTAAACTTTTATATTTTCTTATATTTTGTTTTTATCTCCCTATCAGTGGTGAATCTCGCCACTGAAATATATTTTTAGATTTAGAGCAGCAAGCACCAGCGAGCTGCTCTCCAAGCCAAAAAATTAAACATCAAGGTTTCAGACAACCTCTTTTGAAGTTCAATTGAGCTGGAGAGATTAAGGGATAAACTTAGTTCAAGCGTTTCTTATATAGATGTCATTCCAGGAAGGATATCTATGCAATCATTATCCTTCATCTCCATTTCTCAGCTAAGAAGTAAGGCTTTTAACAGGATTATATTCCATGCGTTTAATTTTTTGGTGTTGACACCCCTGTAGTGGGTACCATATTCAGCTTTTCCAGTATTTGAGATGCTCATTTGGAGCTTTTACCTTCAAAAAGTCAACAAAATATATAGGTATGCTTAGTAGTTACTATGATTGGAGGTAAAGTGAAGTTGTTAAAGTCAGATTGGTTATATAAAATTTTTCTATATAAAACCTAAACAGAAAGCCAAATAAGTTTTATATTGAAATTTCTTACCATATTATACCCTGGTTTTTTGATATTATGAACTCCTTTTTATGAGATAAGGTGTACATAAGTAAAAAAATACATTCAAAAAGGCACTTTGTATGAAAAAATAATAAGAATATAAGGTAGAAAATATATTTTGGAATATGAGGTTCTAATCATAGAGGAGTAAACTATCAACTTTATCCTTTATAAAAAAGATAAATTTTATGGCAAAATATTCATAGTATCTGAGATTTGACATATATATAATATAATTATATCAGTGCCATCCGTTCAAATAAAGGGACTCAATATTATGATTTCAAGAGAAGGATTAAAAACTGGCTTTTGAATCATTGCTGGGCTGACGTGGGAATTATTTGTTTATATTAAATCAAAAAAACAAGCTTTTATAAATTCTTAAATTAAGATATAAAAAGTTTGATGTGAATTGGTTAAAACTTTTTTCATTTGGCTAATAAAAGTTTCATCCCAACTATTTAATTATAAAGAAAAAGTAGTTATAACACTTCATGGATCACAAATTCTAAATATGACAAATACTCTCCCTAAGGTTTTGTTTACATAATCAACACATCATTTCTATATGGGGCATAGGGGTGTGAACTACTGTTTCCTCTACCAAATCCATTAATATCTGTACCACCTCATAAATAAAGTCTTTTAATTTATTTGAGGTAAGCCGACCAGGGGATTGATATTACCAATACAAAACCAAATAAGCAAACTGAAAATACAAACCAAACGCCCAAAATGAGTGTCAAGATACCAAAACAAACGGGACTTTAACCTACCAGGTGTAGCTTCTGTGAACCACTTATCCCACCATGGCAGAGGGGGAGAGGGGATCAGGTGGATTATTGATTTCTTCTTCACCAATGAAAAGCCAGATCAAAGCTGAGAGAAAGGAGGTTGGGGCATCCGCAGAATGCGGTTTGAGTTGAAAAAGATAATTTTAAGATTATTTAGTTACAATATGGGCCTGGAGCAAATCCTCCAGGAGTTCTGCACCATGGTGTTCAACTTGTATGCATGTGTCAGAAAGCTGGGAAAAATTTGTAATATTGGCTCTGATGATATGTGTGGTGGGGGGAAAATTCTGCCAGTGCAGCAACATGCTTGACAGCGGAGGTGGAAGTTTCTTTTAATCCTACAATTTCCTCTTTTGCAACCTCAGGGAAATCAGCGGGAAATTCAGCTAAATTTAGCCCTTCTTTAAATTCAGCAACCAAGAGTGCCACAGCTTTGCTGAGATGGAAGCTATCAGGAGATGCCACCGCGGCCTTGGCAAGTTGATGGTCACTCAAGAATGGGGTAGCGATGGGTTTGGGGACTTATTTCTTGGGTGGGAATGGGGCATCAAAATCTGAAAGTAGATATGGCTACAAATTAATTAAAAAGTTTGGAGGTGTGACAATTTTCCTTGACTTGGTTATTTCAACCAATAAGTCACAGGTTCTTGGTTGAGTAAGATTTGATTTGGAGAGACGTGGCTTTGGTTGGTTTTGTTTTGGGTTAGAATTTTGTTGGATTAAATTTGGGTCCAAACCTGCTCCCAGTTTTTATATTGTGAGAAATTTTGCCAGCTTGGGCTTTGGTTGCAATGGTTTGTTGATCTTTCAAAAGGTTTGCAGGAGGGGGTGGGGCAGCCAAAATTTCCACTAAACGCTGTTTGTGTAGCCTCAAGTATGGGCTTAGCAGATTCCATATTTTTTAAACTGTGGAGACAGGCCTTTTTGGAGTGGCCCAACTCATGACAAAGAGGGCAAACTGTGCAGTCGTTGTCAATGCAAGCCCAAAAGAAGTGATCTGGTGCAGATAGGATATAGGAACGCAGTGGGATGTGCTGGGATATGGTTGCCTGGTGGGGGTAAAGGTGGCCATTGCCCATGGTGCCACTAATCATTCAGCACCACTTGGGACAAGGAAGTGAAGAATGGAGTCTATGCCATACTGGGACAGCCCCATCATCAATTCGTCATAGAGTGTTTAAGGGGGAAGGTGTAAAGAAAGTTTTGTAAATGTGACCACAGATGTAGTATCACTGGGGAGGCGTGTATGGGTGGTGGTAATGGGTGTTTTTGTAAATAAAGGGCAATGCTTCCGCAGCAGCTGCATCCAACTCAGTTGGAAAGCCTATATCAAAATAGCCCTTGTATGGGCAGAAGTTGATAAATCCAGTTGGTGCAAATGTGGCCGTTGCCAGATCAATAGTTGCTTTACCAGCATATGGGAAGAGACATTCATACATAACTTGGAGGTAAAAGAGAATATTGGATCGGGGTAGGGCTAGGGGTTTGGAGCGTGTTGGGGGGACTAGCTCTAAGTGTAATAATAAGTCCCTTGGAGGGAAAATTGGCCTGATGCATTAGTTGAGCTGGATGAGCCCGTCCACATGCGTTTGCCTGCTGGGCGAAAACTCTTTCAGGTGGATCACCACTGCCACATACTGGGGCATCAGGAAGTGGATCCGCAGACATACATGGAAAACTGATGCAGTGTAGGTGGCGATGGAAAATTAATGGTTGCCTTTAATCAAAATTGCTTAAGAGTAATGTCAAGCAGAAAGAAAAGTAGCCATAAATCAAGTTCTTAACAATGCTAGTTAGAAAAACTTGGGGCATCAATGTCTCGTGATAATTCTCTTGTACAAATAAGATTGCGTTGTTGATCCTGGAGGGTATGTTTTCACTGCTGTGGCATAAAACCATAAATTAAAAATGGTATAATATTATGATGAAAAAAGTATTAAGAGCTGTAGGTAGATGTTCAATTACATTAATTGATACATTGTGAAAGAGAGCTGTATGCTGGATTTGTTGGTACTTAAATTCTTTTTCTGGGTGCCCAAATCTTGCACATAACACAAAGCTATAGCGCTTGATGAACTTTATATTACATTGCCCTCAGTAGAAACATTCCTTATGGTATTCAATTGTCTTTGGAATCAGCCATGTTCAACATGCTTGTGGGTTTCTATCAATAAGTTTATGTGATTGCCAGGTCAGATGTAGGGGTACCAAATCCCAGATTATGCTTTAAAAATTTACATCAATACTCTGGGTATCTTTAATATTTTTAAGACAGGTTTAACCTACTCAGTTTCGTCTTGTCACTCTTCAACAATTAATCATACTAGATCGTATAATCAATTCTTTCTATGCACATTAAAATGAAGCACAATTGGGACCATCTAGTACTAAAAAAATGAAGCACAAGCAGTCTAGACAATACATCTTCATCCAGATGTTTGCTTCCTGCTATGTGTATGATCTCATAGCCATAATTCTGTAGTTGTACTGCCCATCTGGAAAGCCATTCGTCAGTAACCTTCATGTTGTTGTGAAGTTGTGTGATGCATGAGCTTTTGCCACTTCAGTGTGCACCATATAATTGGTGTTGGAAGTGACAATTTTGCTTATGACTATAAGACACTTTCTCTAATTTTAAGTGTAATTCTTTTAAGTCAGTTTAAAGAACTTAGATTAGTATAAAATTGGTTGGTTAATCCTGTCTTCAACCAACTGGGCTAGTATATTTCCAAGCATATTTTTACTAGCATCTAACATAAAAAGAACGTTCTATTACTGTTCATATACGCTAATTTTGGTACTTTTACTAATTTTGAATCCAACTTTTCTAAGGTTTGTTCTTTCTTTTGCCCACTAAAATTTTGCTTCATTAGTCAGGAGGTAGGCCAAAGCTGCAGCAAAGTCTGAAATATGGGGGAGAAACTTCTTATAGTATTGCACCATCCCTAATAAGACTTGATATTATGCATTATTCATGGTTGTTACATGGTCATTATTGCGCAAATTTGGCCTTCTTGGGTCTGATTCCATGAGGTTTGATATAAAGCCTAAGGAACTCTAGCTGGCTTTTAGAAACGAAAACGTGATTCATTTCAACTTCATTTTTGATTTTCATCAAATCTTAACCACTTTGTATAAGTGTTTGAGATAGTCTTGGAAGGTGCAATTAGACACAATGAATTAGTCCAGATATATTATAATACAAGATAGTTACAGCACTATAAATATTCTTTTATAGCATTTTGGAATGCCATAGGGCGTTGAAAGAATTTGTATCATCTTTGTAGGCTCATGCTATCCCTGATTGCTGATCAAAATGAACTTCTCCTAATCCTCTGTTGACAACTTCATCTTCTAGTAGCCACTGGCTAAGTCCATCTCAAAGAAATACTTTAGGCTATCAAGGCTTTTTAAAGCGTCGTTTATTCTGGGGAGCAGATAGGAGTCCTTCTTGGTTAACTCGTTCAACTGGTGGCACTCCATCATCCACGCGGTGTATTCTAACCTTCTTTATGACTAGTAACAGTGGCAAAGCCCATGGACTCTTGAAAAAACATAAGTCCAACTCCAGTAAGTTGATTGAGCTCATTATTAATGATCTCTCTTCTTTGGAGTATAGTATTGTTTATTTTTGATGAATATAGCTGATCCAGTAAAAGTTCTAGATACTTCCTATTTTCATAGCCCATAATTAATTGACCCTGTATTGAAGATAACTAATAACTATCCATGAATTCATACAACTGGTTTTGCTCCTTTTATGTTACATGGTAAAGATAGTTTTATAAGCCTAAAACGGCATTCACTGATTTAATGCCGTCAAAGCTTTATAATCTTGCTTGAGAAATGACTTTCCCTTTTTCCCTAAAATTGTCTGGTTGTTGATGGTTTACAAGATAATGGTCAACTCACTCTTGAAGCTTGAATCAAAGACCACAGGTAAGCCCGTGTCTCTTGTGCACAGATCCCATCAAGATTGTTGACCACAAGTATAGTATTCTGAGGTATATAAACACTGATAGAAAGTGTCATAATTTGCTGCTAACCAATCTTTATCTCTACAGCCTCAATTACGTTGTATGGTAATTATTTTTCTGAGCTTACCGTTACTGGAGATTTGCTTATCACTATTCTCCTTATTAGTGCAATGTATGGGTTATATAGATTGGTACGTTTTACTAAACATCTTCACTGTTTAGTATCTTACTATACTCTTCTTTAACAAGGGGTAATAGGTAATTTAGTATGTTACTGTGCTGATGGTAAAGACAATCTTTGCACCTAACTCAAGTAAGAATTGAGTTCAATTTGGAAGTCATAGTTATTGGTATATAGAATTATCATCAGAGCAGTTAAAACCATCCGTCCAGATATAAAAACTATAGCAGAGTATGCTCCCAGCTCACGCATTGTATATAGACCAGCTGTTGTTTACTTGACAATATAAGCAATGTCTGGCATGAGATTCAACTTTCATAAATTTGAAAGACCATGATGCTTTATGGTGTGCAAAAGTCAAGAACATCCAAAAATTTAACTCTCCAGATCAAACTTGATATTGGTTATGCTTTTTTAAATTGGATCCAGTAGTTAAACATCAGTAACTTACTTTTCAAACCCTTCAATGATTCTGGATTTTGTGTCACTGAATTAACGGTATTCCTCCTGATGTCTCTTTGTTCTTAAAGAATTTCTAGACAAACTTCTCAACTTTTTCAACCGTGTCAATGATTCTTATATATTGCTTGGCCTGCTCCAATTAGATACTAATAAAATAATGACCAAAAAATTTCATGTACTCTTAAACTTGCAAATACATCCATAGAATTAGGTGCACTAATATGTAATATATTGTACTACCTATAGAATTTTCCTTCAATCGTCTTATACTCCTAAAATATAATACCCAGTTTACTTTTATGCTAAGCACCTCATTATATGAGATATCCTTGTTCTCTGTGGCATTCTGTGGACAGAAGCTCTAAAAGTTTCATGTCTTATGAAACATGATACACTTAGTATTTCTGCAAGGTTGCCGTTCAGCTAGGTTTATAAATTTTTTCTTGGATTATAACTTCTGTCTTAATTTACATACACAGTCTTCCCAGGTCATTAAGTTGAGTGAACTGCTTCCTTATTTTTGTCATGTAACTTCCTTTCATATCAAGCGGTGATTCTCCAATTATTTAAAATACCATTAAAGTTTTTAAATGATAAGATCATATGAATCTTGTAATAAAATTTATCTCCAATAAACTTAGCCAAAAGATCTTTTTTTTAGTACTAGATGGTTAGCCAAAAGATCTTTTTTGTAAATAGATCTATTGCTTAGTTGTCCAAAACTGTTGTGCCTTTTTATTAGCAAGAAGCGTTGTTGCATATTAAATATTCCCACCTTCTTCAACAAAAATTCCTACTTCATATTCTGGACATCTTTTTCCTCCCAAACTCAGACAGAAGTACTCCTATGACTTTAGTCCATTATAGTCTTGATTACAAACTTGAACTGATGGTCTCCTAAGCCTCTTGACTAATACAACATTGGATGTGGCGAGATTTCTGGTGATCAATCGCACCATCTTCACTGTTATCATATAATGCAGATGCCTGAGATTGTTCCCTCACCATGAGTGAACATCATTTTAAAGTAAATCTTAAAATTGGCTTCCTTTTCAAATGGTTCAAAGCGCGTAAGACGTGTAGGTGCTGATTAATGTTGAAAATCCAAAAATGTTGTTTAAAAATGTTACTTATCTTGATTAGTTTAACTATAGCTGTGGCTAAACATGCAAATGAAACTTCGGTTCTTTTCAGATTTCACTAAAGATATACATTATAGAGGCATGTTGGCTAAGTGTTCTTCATATTCATTTATTATATGTATGTTCAATACTTCCTTATGCCCCAGGTTTATCATTAGACTTTAATTTTTTAAAAGGAGTTTTTCTTTATCACTTTTATAATACCATTAATTATGGAAGTTGGTGCAACGTAAGCCCTTCTGGCTTACCCCTTAACTCGTTCAAGGGGTGTTTAAAATTCCACTAATTCTTAATTCAGATTTCTAATCTTTGCCTTGATGACAGTATCTTCCATCGCCAGGATTTCAGTGTCAAATTCTCCATGATAGGCTTCTTTATCCTCAGTGAGATTCATTTCATAATTTTTGCTTTCTTCACTCATTTCATCTGATGCTTTCACCCCTATAGTAAGCACCAGAGTCAACACCTCAGCTTTTTTAATTAGTTAGAGTATATGGTGAGGATGTGTTTTTGGTTAATGAGGTGTATGACTTAATTAGATGCCAGGAGCGGGTTCAAAGTTGTAGTTGGTTAAAACAATCCCTAGTGAGTGTTCTTTGCTAAATCAGCATTGCAACGACTTATTATGGTTAATTTTGTCATCAGCCTAATGGTAGATACTTCAGGGAACTCTGTTACTTTGGTGCTAACTTTTGTAAGTTTATTCTAAAGAAGACATAAATGATTTATTAAACCGAGATAAGCTGACCAGGGGACGGACATTACCAAACTAAAACTAAAATCATAATAAAATAAAGCTAATGTTTCAAATAAAACGCCCAGAATGGACAGATCGATTGAATTGTACCTAAAATAATATCCAACCAAGTGGGCAGCGAATACTGCTACCCCTCCATGGTGGACGGGGAGGGGGATTGGGGGGCTCATCTTTGGCTGCATCCATCTCAATTCAGAGTAGGGTGCGTTTTAAGGCAGATAGTAAGGGTGTGGGGGCATTGGCTGCATGGGGTTCGATATCCTTGATGACTAGAACTTCTGAATAGTTGCCAGCCATCATTATACCAACAATGTATTTTCCCAAAGCAACTTCAGCTTTGAGGCGGCATCTGGGAATTTGATGAATGTGGCAATGTTGGTTAAGGTTACTTTTGCCTTTGGATTCCGTGCTACTGTTACTACATTCTGGATGGCTTCAGTGACTTTTTTGTGAAGATTTTCATGCTGATCTTACTTTGTGGAGTAAGATTTATGGGGATGACGGGAGATGGATTTCCTCCTGTGAGTGCAGCCACAGATTTGGTGGCAGCTTTGCAAAGCGGATGGCAATCTGGTGTGACGGCTGCTTCTACTGCAAGCTGGTGGTCGCTGTAGAATAGTTTGGCGTTAGGTTGTGGGACATATTTCTGAGGTGGGAATTTTGCATCACATTCTGCGTTACAGAGCCGCTTGAGTTGAAACGTCATTTCTTCAATAATGTTACCTGATTCATCAATTTCATCCAATAATTCCCATGTATTTTGGTTGAATTGGATTGGGGAATCAGCATATGGTTGAAGTTTGTTCAATTTATTTGTGGATGCATGGGATTAAACTGGGATCTAATCTGATGTTTAGTTGGATAAATTATTTGTGGAATTGGGGAAAGGTGGGTGCTGATTGGTGGCTGCAGGTGCAGCTGCAGCATCAGGCATTGGAGGAGGGGAAGGTAGGATCATACCCCATGTCAAAGTTGATGCGGGGTGGATGGCAGATTGGTGGGCATCAGGCAAACTTTTGGTGTCAGTGGAAGTTTCTGAGTATGGGCATTTATGTTTTGAGTGGTCTAACTCAAAACAGGATGGACAAATCGTTTGTCCACCCTCAACGCAGGCACAGAACGGATTTTTGGGGGCAGATGGGACGTTTGCACGAGGGGGAATTTCCAAAGAAATTTTCATAGATTTAGGGCTGATTATGGCATATGCCCAAGGCCCAGCGAGGCATGTGGCCCCCTTTGGGACCACACTTTGAAAGATGAGGTTGGCGCCGTAAGCTGTTAAACCTTCCATCAGCTCCTGGTGGAGCACTTCAGGGGGGAGGTGGGTGGGAAAACCAGAGAACTGGACCACCAAGGGGGTGTCCGTTGGGAGCTGGGTCCAAGTTGTTGGGAGGAGAATATTATTAAAAATTAATGGCACTGTTGCTGCAGTGGCTGCATCAGCTTCACAGGGGAAGCAAAGATCAAAGTACCCCTTATAGGGGCAGAAGTCTATGAAACAGGCTGGTGTCATCACCACCTGAGCCATTTTGATAATGGCTTGGTCATCATAGGGGAAGAATTTCCCATATTTGACCCTAAGGCCAAAATGCATGTTGCTCTGGGGGAGCACCAGGGGGCAGCGGGGCACCGCTTGGGTTTGGGCGAGATGGGCATTGAGATCCTTGGGAGAAACAGATCACCCCAAGGGTTTGTAATGATTGGGCGAGCCAGTCTGAGCGCGTTTTCCTGTCAGACAGAAAACGGAGGGGGGAGTTTTGCCGCTGCCCCATGCTGGGACAGTCGGCGGAGAATCCAACAACATTGGAGCAAGAATTTGGTGTGTGATTAAGTGTTTGCTTTTAATTTACCAAAATTAATTTGCTCAGAAAGTTACGCCAAGCAGAGAGAGAGCCTTAAGAAGACATAAATAATACATAACTAACCTCTTCCTGGCGTTACCAGCACCAGGTGTGCTCTTCATGAGATTTTATTCAAGAAGATCCCAAGGCTGGTTACCTGTGTTGATGCTCTATCGGATCCCATACTAGTTACTGTATAATGACACCAAACCATTAAGGTGAAATATACATGAACAAAATAGATTTATTAGTATTGTATAATTTATTTATGTAAAATAAAGTACGTTTAAGCCTAAAGCTTAATTGAAAGTTATATGATTTAAAAAAGTGAGATTGAGTCTATTTGTGTTATACTTATTCAACAAGCATCAGTTAATTTCTTTAGCTTTGCACTCTTCATGGAATCTATTCTCTTTAGATATATGGTGCAGGAGCACCATCTTTCTTTAATTGTAAGTTGATCCAAAAATGGTGCTTTTCCTTGTAGAATATCTGTTTATTAATCAGAAATGGAGTTTTCATCTTGTTAAAATCTATTCATGCTATATCTATACTTAGCAGTTCTGATTTTTATTGGTAGAGCCATCCTAAGGTGTCTATATTCTTCATCTTATAAATTCTTGAAGTTAGTTGAATACCCAGATTTTGTTATATTAAGGTATGTTGCTAATGTTTTATAAGGGCAATTTACCTCAAATAGATTATCACTCAAACCTTAATCAATGTGAGGCATTGGTGGTAGTTCTTCCAGCATCAACAGATATAGAATTTTTTTTTGTCAACTTTGGGGTAAAAAAGGGGTTAATAGCAAAACTTCTCTCTCACAATTCACTTACTTTTGGTCAAATTGTAATTTTAAATTTAGTAAAAACAGCTCCACTCAACGTCGCCATTCAAATTTCCTATGATGCGTTCAACGCCAGATGCCCCTACATGGGGTAGTGGTACGCCACCCACTAATGTTTTTTTGACCATTGCCAAAACGTGCTCAGGCTGGATTGGCTAGCCCTCCAAGCTCTTCAACATGCTATATCCCGCCTAAGGACTTAACTTTACATCTCACCCAAACCCAGGCGGTGCCACGCTGCCCCCTTGTGCTCCCCAGAGCAACATGCAATTAAGCCTATAGGTTGAATATGGCAAGTCGAATCCCTAATCAGATAAAACAATTATCAAATTAGCCCAGATTGTTATGCAGAGTGCAGCATTTTTTAACTTCTGCCCCTTCAAGGGGTATTTTGATCCTGGCTTATTGAGTATAAGTGATACTGCAGTAACAGCTACCATCTCCCTGGTGTTCCAGGGCACCCCATCCCAACTACTTGTACCTGGTTGCCCACTGATACCACTCTTGTGGTTCAGTTTGCAGGCCTCCCTATCCCCCTACCACATGTAAGTTTAGTTAAAAAAACTATTGCAAGGTATCAGAATATTGTTCTGATTCCATGGTACAATTCGTGATTCCCAGTGGATGCACTCACCTCTTAGGCCCCCGCACCTTCATGAATATTCGTCCAATATCAACGTAAATAGCCCTCTCAATTCCCCTCACAACATTATCCCCTCTTCCCCAGACCATCCTTTTTGGGCTCAAGTAAATGGAGGGCTCACAATTTGCCCTACCTGTTTTAAACTGTATATTTTAAACGGCGCTGCATCTCCATCTCATGAGCTGTGGCATCCACACCTGACTCTATGCACAATGACCCCATAGCTGATCCAATAACATTTTTTAATGGTGCACTATCCTTCCCCACTCCCTCCAAAGTTGTATCCAGAGCAGCCACTGAATCAACAAACCAAAAATTACCTAAACGAACCTCTTCTCCTGAACCCTCCAATCAGGAGCCAGAATGGACTAAAGTAAGTTCTAAACCATCCTCCCAGCCAAACGCAACAGATAACCCATATGCAAACAACCCAATCAAATTTAACCCAAAATCCATGAGATTATTTGGTTGAAGTTGATGAATTAGCGATCTTATACCTGAATATGAATGGGCTGGACCCCCTCCATTAAAAATGTATCTCAATACTGATTATGCGGCCCAATTCCCAGAGTGCCATCATGCGCCTCACCCTGATGTCACCCCATTCAAAAGTGACCACCAACTAGCTGAAGAGGCAGTTGCCTCCCCCAAACGTTGCCCAACCCATAAAGCTGTTTCAAAAATCAGTTGCAGTACTGGCTATAGGCCAGCCACCTCCTATCATACCTAGTACCATGCTTCCAAAACAGAAAAAGACCATCTCCATTACTATCAGGTGACAGATTCAGCAGTTCAAAAGTTGTTGCAATCACAAAGTTCATCCCAAAAGCCCACATTACCTGCAACAACCTGCAATTATCGCCAACTTACCTTAAGTACGCCTTAAGGCGGAAAAAGCACTCACAGACTATACCTCCACCCTCCCCATCGCACACATTGAGTTGCAAGCACCCATTTGTTATCTCAACCTGAATTTCCATGATGCGCCCACACCATTGCTATCAGCTTTGGGCCGCTACACGTACACAACAGATAAGGAAGAAGAGCAACCTGATCCCCCTTCACCCAACGCCATGTATAATAGGGGTTTCAGCTTCTGACTTGGTTGGTGTGTTTTGTTTTAATTTTGCATTGGTTTAAGTGATCCATCCATCTTGTTTTAACATTATTTTATTTTTAGTTTTAGTTTTAGCTCGTTCAAGCATAAGTAATGTCCATTACCTGGTTGGCTTGCCTTGGATAAATATAAATGGGTTAATAGCTGTCATCTCTGACTATCAAGTTATTGCAGCCAAGAGTTATAAAAGGGCCTCAGCCAGTCTGAAAATAATATCAGCCATCTCAAACTATAAAAGTGACTAAGTTTCTTATCCACTACTTTTAGATTAATGTTAAACTCAGTTTTAGTGTTATTAATTTTTGGACAGATCCCCTCCTGAGGAGAGGAATTACTATCTGCTATAATTGTGGCCGCATCCAAGAAAGCCTTTAAAGTGTCTCTTTAAATTAGATTTATTTTTTTATCTTTTTCCCCAACGATTACAAGTTGGTAATAATTTTATAATAGTGGGACACAGTCTTTATGATAACTTTAAATCCAAGTATTTTAGGTTAGGTGCGTTTAGAAAAACTTTGTCTATAATATAACATTAAAATACCTGCCATATTGGTTCTAATTAAACTCAACTTATTTTAGATAAAAAATTGGATCAGCTAGATTTGCAAAAACTCTATAATAGTCTTAGTCTTTGGAACTTTTATTTCCACTTAGCATAACTTTCTGAGCCTTTTTATTAAAAAATAATGTAAAACTTTGACTTCCCACTTCCATTCTCGCCCCAATGTCCTTGTGTTACTGCCAGCTGCTCCAGTGTGGGAAAGCAAAAAAATATACAAGGTTTCCATCTAGTGAGAAATGCGCTCAGACTGTTTCATCTGTCGAAACAAATCTTTGGTTCAGTTTGTTCTATCTAATGATCACGACGTTCATCTTGCTCAAACTTAGGCAGTGCCTCATTGCCCATGGTGCTCCCTAGAGCAGCATGTGTTATAGCCTTAGTTTCTTATATGGAAAACTTTTCCCATCTAATGACAAAGACATTATCAAGATGAAGCAAGTGGTGATATAACCTGCCAGCTTAAAAATTAAATCCACCCCTATAAGGAGTATCTCACCTTGGCTTTACCTGCGAAGCTGATGCCACCTTTGCAATTATTTTGCCCTTGATTCTCCAGGGTCCCCTCTCCCTACCACTAAGACCTAGATACTATTAGAAACCACTTTAGTGGTTCAATTTATTGTTTAGTCTACCTGTCTTCCCCCACGGTGCTCCATAAGGAGTTTATGGAAGGTTTGGAAGCCTATGGCTCCATACTCATCTTACAATCTGTGGTCCCAAATGGGGCCAAATGTCATGGTTGGATGACTTAATAGTGGGAACTGATGCTAAAGATAAGGCTGAGCGACAGGAGGCCCTGAAGGTGAAACTTCAGGCTCTTCCTGACCTGAAACACACCTTAGATCAACGCTGGGTGCAAGCCAAGCATGCCCAGGTTGATACTAATGGGGTGAAAAACGCCCAGCCTCTTATCTTAGCCCAGGCACTGAAACAAATGATTTACATTACAAAAAAAGATGGTTCATTAAGTTAATTGGAGAGCAAGGGTTTGAATCCCATTTAAGTTATGAAATTTTAAGTTTGGGTAAAATTTGGCTTCAATCGATTACTTGAGTGAAGGCACTTTTGGTGTATTTTACAAAAATGGACGGAAGCATCTGTTTATTGGAACGTCAAGGCTTGGGCGCACTTCCACAGAATTTTAATTTCCCTGACCCACTTTAAATACATTTTTTGTGACCAACATTCCTCGTTGGTCTTTTTTTTAAATAAAAATTAATTGTTATTCTACATTCTACTCATGGTTCCCTGGGCGAACTTGGTGGTGGACCTCTTCAGGGAGGTCACCAACTATGTGGGCCACTACCTTTTATTGCAATTTACCAAAATCCCAGGTGCTTCCTTGGGCCGCCCAGGTCCCCTCCAGATCGAGGCACCCAAGCCCCTGACGCCAAGTTACACTTGATTATGGACTCCCCTCTGGGGTCCACTCAAGCTGTTATGTTCCTCACTTACCTGGTACTATATGTTGCTCTCTACACCCTTGCCTGGGGTACCTTTTGCACAGGCACCATTCGAGGTGTCTTCTTTCCCTTTCTCCTAATGGATAGTTCCCTAGCAATGTGGGTTTGCATCCCACATCAACTTGCTGGGAACGAGAGAGTTACAGACACTCTCTTGACACCAAATGCCTCTATGGGCCTAGGGCATTTACCACAATAAGCACTGATTTTCATATTACTTTCTTGACAGTTCCACCTCTCGTCATCATCCCTTCTGCCATGACATTCTGTTCTGGGCCCATATCAAGGGCAGGTGGATTATCTATCCATCCTGCTAAAAGTTGAACCACTTGAAAAAAATTACCTCCATTGCTGCTTCCACCTGCTATATGTTTTCGTCTGCCAGCCTCAAATATGCCACCCACTCCATAGCTTTTTTGTATAAGGTATAATCCTACCCCCCCCAAAAAAAAAAAAAGAACTGAAATCTGCTGCTGCCACATCCTCAGCAACCAATCATGCCCCTCCTCAGACCGGTGCCACCAGTGCTTCCATGAATCTTGTTTTGGCTTGTACACCACTTTGCTTCCATTTTTTCTCCCAATTACCAGCCACATCCCTAACCCTTATGTTGATGCCTTTATCTAATTTATCCAAAATTATTGGGACTTCGATTTCAAAAAACAAAAAATACAAACTAATAGAGGAATCTGATGCCTAAATTAACTGGTTCATCCATTTACAAACCCACATTTAGTTCCCTGTCACTTTACACCCCATGGTAATACACTGCCCCATTCCAAAGTGCCCATCATCTTGTTGTTGAAGAACCTGTTATACCAGATTATCGCCCCCTCCACAAAGTTGCCACCAAAACAGTGTTGATGCTTGCCAATGGTTTCCCTCCTCCTATCTCCTCACCATGATCCTGAGGGCAATCATGGCATCCACAATTTATATAAACAAAGCTGACGCCAACCAGTAAGCTGTTATGGCTGCGCGTAATCCCAAGGCAAAATCACTTAAAGCAACTTCTCTTTATTTGCCAACTCCCTGCCACCTGAATTCATGTATTTAAATGTTTTTCCTTTATCTATGTGCAATTTCTAATGCTGGTAAATTTCACAAGCATCTGCTCATCAGCACCCTCACCCCTATATACCGCCAATGTCCCTACGCCCATGATCTCAACCTTGCCCATTCTCTGCTTTTTGATGTGAAATCTGCTGCTGAGGATGAGCCCCCTATCCATCTTCCTCTTCTGCCATGGTGGTCTAAGCATTTTGCCACTGCCCACCTGGTTATTTAAGAGCTTGTCTTGTGTGTTTCCGCTTGTTTTGGGTGGTTCAATTTTTTTAGCAATTGATTTTATAAAATTTTCTCTTTAATCTTCTTATTGTCCGCCCCCTGGTTGGCTTACCTTGAATAAATAAAATAATTTATTATTTGTTGAGAATTGGGGTTGAACAACCATTTAAGGTTGACCTCTGTAATTATATGATATTCCAAATATCTCAAAACAAACCCTGTCTGCATATCTCATGAATATAGAAATTACACAATTTCATCACAGCACTTCCTGCATCTTTTGGCCAGTTAATTTCCATCAATCCGCTATCAGACATCTGCTATTATTAACCAAGTTTAAACTAAAGATCATATAAATTACATCATCGCACAACCTTCCTCTATACAGATTGATTCCTATTGATCTGCAATTGACATAGCTACCCAAAATTCTTCCATAATTCATCACCATTGTCCTGGTGCTCTGGGTTACATTCCATTCTTGTTCCCTCTTAGTTATATCATAAGAGTTATCTGGCTAGTATAATTTAATTGTTTCCATTGACTGGCATCCACCCCTACTCTAAGGGTGCTATACCTAAAGATCTATTGATCATGATCTATGGAACACTAACCCTTAAGCGGAGTCATAAATCCATTTGTCAAATAAATATCAAATTATTCCATAAAGTTATGGCGCATGGAGAAGGACTATAAGAAAGAATATTTTTTAGTACTAGATGGTCCACTATAAGAAAGAATATTCTAGATACAAAAAACATATATGGGGGTCACACAATGGAAATGAAGAAAAAAGATTACAGCAAGTAGAAATTGACTATTAACGAAATTATGAGTGCTCTACAATTTCTTGAGGAACTAAATTATTGCTAACTTGAAGGATTGTAGAATGGATGAGTTTTGCAATATAAGGAATGAGATTCAAATGGTGGATGCTTCACAATATTTTCTAGGAAATACTATCGTGGCAGAACCTACCAAAATCATTATGAGCCTTAAATCCCTAAATGTGCTGATGCAGTCTCAAATCTCTCCAAATTCACCCTGAGGTAATGTCTGAAAGATCTTGCCAGATGGGATCTTCAAACAGCCAAATCAATCGGGAATGACTATGCCTCACTGAATCCTTTGCATTCCACTATTTCACTCTGGAAACCCTAATATTCAATGCGGCCCCAAACCTTGACTAGATATTATAAATAACCTAACTCTTAAATTATGGTGATCTCTGCTTTTTCTCTAATTTGCCAAGTTATTACTAGTGTCTGCATGGTTATATAACATTGATTTTCCTTGGTTAGGCTAAGCTGCCAAGAAATTGCCCTACTGACACAAAAGTCTACTTGGAGATTCTTCCAGGTTAACAGCAACTATAATTGCATAGCTTTAAAGGCCTCAGCCCTCAAAAATTCAACAAAAAAACTCAACACTGTAACATCTTCAGGTCCCTTTTTGAGGCTACCTGTTGTTTACATATCTTCATATAGATTAGCCCAGCCACCCTACCCCTGCTGCTATGGAGGAGAGCATATGTTAAATAATAACCCATCTGCAGATGAAAATTACAATGCTCACATTAACAACCTCAAAAAGCAGCTGCTAAAGTGGCTTGCATGTCATAAATGAGTATCAAAGGGAATCCCTTAATGAGGACCTGACCCTGTCCTTTTTATATAGTCAAGTTTTTCTATGTCCGCCAAAGTGACGAGCAGGACGCTAAGATTGAAATTTGCCACCACCCAATAAGTAACAAAGCTCCACACGAGCATGTCAATACAATCTATTTCAAACTTCATGAGGACATGAACAATTTAATGCCATTGGGTTGATGAGGTTACCCCTCCAAACTGACCCAGGATCCATGGAGTCCTGTAGGCTGGCCAGTCTCCTCATCCTGCTATCTGCATTCTCCATGAACCCACTAGGTTTTCTAAGCTTCTTATGGGGTAAAGTATGTATCTGGAGCAGAATAATACGATCCTATAAGTAAGTATATGAAAATGCAATGTAAGTCGCTTCAGATCACCAAAAGTGTCAGCTTATGCAGACCTGCCCAACAAGACTCAGGAAGTTATGATGCCCTACTGAAAGGAATGTGCCACTTGGGAGGAGTTAAAGAATGCCCTTCTAAAATAAAAATGGCAGTAACCTATTCTATCTAACCACAAACAAGCATTCATGCAGATCCACCCCCAAGTGTGGTGAAACCAAAATCAAGTTCATTAACGATTCATCATGAAGCTCAGGCTTTGCTCTCTGTGATTAATTTAGCTTGGACGATGCCATTGCCGTGGCCCTATCTGCGTTTCAACATAATGCAAGTCTCATACTAGATTTCACAACGCGAAAAAGCTTTACTAATTCATACTAGATAATAAAGAATTTATCATGGAGTTGCCTGAGTGAGAGATGCGCTAAGCGCCTAACACTGGGAGTCAGGCCACCATTCATACTCTAAAACATCCCATGAGACTCAAACCTCGCCTTGATCCTTGCACCTATTGTGGGTACTTTGGGCATAAAGAAGCCACTTGTTAAGAGAAAAGGCTTATGATGCAGGAAAAGTAGAGTCAGCTTAGGGCGCGAGGAACAGTCTTCTGATGACCTTACGCTTCAAGCAACAGCTACTGTCATTTCCCCTACTTCATGTTGTGCTCTAGCCCCACCTGACAAGATAGATGGTATTGACTCAATAATTTCTAATAAAAACTCTAGAAGTTTTGTTACTTTTTACCTTCTGGACCATTTTCTCCAAGGAATTAATTAATCCCAAACCCCCATATTGGCACTGAGGTTACTCACGTCAAAGAAACTTATTCATAAGGTAAAAATCCTAGCTATAGATGATACTGTGTCGATAGTTAACGTCAAATCTTCACATTTGGTGAAGGTAAAAGTTGCTCCAGATCAAAACCACACCCTGGATTTCTGGAACGGCGGGGCCCCAGCATACTTGCTCCCTGGGTGCCTATTCCACCCTGCAGCTTCAGTTTGGAGCCTTGTTTTGATGGCCTCAGCAGTCTTTTTTGGAGAAAGGCAGTTATAAACTTCTCATTGGCACCTAATTCCTTGTCAAATTTGATACCAAAAATAGTCATAATTAATTATACATCTGTACTCTGGTATACCTCATTCCCTTAGAATTTAGCGATGTTACTAATGAAAAGGGGAAAAGTAACACTAAAGGTTGTTTTTGGAAGATCTGATCTTTGTTTTATGCTTAGGTATCGAGTCATTGGTCTAAAACTAAACTGACTCTTTTCAGCGCTAACACTTGAAAGGAGGTGATGGTCGTTTACCCCAATACCTTGGTCATTATACCCCCAAATTGCAAATATTGGTGGACACTGAAACTTAAGTTAAAATTCCGATGGATATGTTGTTAGAGAATAGTGGAGAACTTTATCTGGCTATATGCTAGCCTCTTAAATTCCTGAGGTTGTTGGATCCTGCTGTCATGGAAACATCAGAAGAAGTTTAGACCAGCCTGCCAGTTGTGATGCGTGAACATCCTAAAGGCAAACCAGAATGCCGGAGGTATTGCCAACCATACAACTTGATATGGATCCAGGAAATGTGATACCACAAGGTGGTGGTATAACAGAAGGGTAAGGAGTACCCCAATGACAAACCACACTGAACCCATTCTCAACTCAGTGGTTCTCACTGCATGAGGTGGGATTACTGGGATAGTCTCAAAAAGATTCTTGGCTTGAGATGCCAACTCATTGGGGGTGATAGGGAGATGGATTCTCTTTTTCCATTGTTGTACATAGGGTGTCGGGCATTCTCCTCTTTGATCTGAGAAAAAGAATGTTGGTATTAGTGTTCCCAAATCCGCTCTTATGATTGGCCCATTACCTGCCAAATTTTTAAATAATAATGTGGATATCAGCAATATGAGTACCCACAGTGAAAAAACCCTAATGGATTCTCAGTGGAATCCTATCAACCGGAATAATACAATTTATTACAAAAATCAGCTTAAAACGGTAAGTACTAATAATAGAAATACTCTGACTCCTTGGTAGAATATGAGGAGTATAAAATTGTATGGATTGGAACCTCTGCAAGGCAAGAAGGTTTTACCCATCAATGACTGGGTGCAAGTAATCTAATCATCATTTAAATCTAACCACCATTGAGGTGCAAAGATTTTACTCGAGGATGATAGGGCAAACATTAGCCAATCATTACCATCTGAGTCTGACTACTACTGAAATACCCAATTTTTACCATCCGAGTCAGACCACCACCAAGGTGAAAAGATTTTACTTGCAGGTGATTGGATACAATTTATCAAATCATTACCGCACAGGTCAGTTTTACCTCTGAAAAAATTTTATCTTCATTCTGATAGGCCAAAAGCCTATATTCCCTAATTTGGAAGACTGAACTTTGCATTCTTTTGCCTCAAATATCGATGGTCTCAAAATTTGAACTAGTTTAAATAGAAAAAGCTAGTATTGACAAAGGGACCTTTTCTGGTTTTGCCCTGCCTGTTTAATAGAAAAACATAAAAAACCAGAACAAGTATTATTTTATACTTTTATATAAAAAGTAAAATATTCCGTTTTAAATATTATTTGTGGCCTCCTTTACCGGATCCCACAAATTGGAGCCCAACGCGGGGGTTGAGTCCCCTGAATACTTTGATAAGTATTAAAAAAAAAAAAAAGAAATGGAGAGTGTCACCCGTTGGGTGCAAACTGAGGAAGGAAGTGAAGAAGAGGATTACATGGACAGTCCTACTGCCTTAATGTTTGAAGAAGAACAAGTTGAGCCCATATTAATATCTGAGTCTTATCGCATCACTTGGCCAGCCACTGAAGCTGTAAGAGACCTCACTCATGGCATCCTTAACCCAGGCGACCTTGCATCTTGTGAACGAGTGTCATTGGTAGAGGAACGCCACCTATTTCTCTATGAGACTAGTGTCCTCCCAGAGACCTATGGTCAGCTTACAAATTTGACCACCTATGTCCACAAGTTTGCTCATCCTGCTCTGGTCCATATGATGCATCTCTTAGCTGGCCATCATGAAGAACTTCATCAATACCTAGATATACATGCAGCTCTGAATTCAGCCTATGAAAAGTTGTATCAACTGACCTCTGAACATCTTGGGGCAGTTAAAATTGGTGTGGAAGCTAATTGCAACTTCATCATACAGCTGCATGATCAACTTACTATTATGGACAAGGGATTGTAAAATATGTTGAGGAGACCCTGAAGAAATTCTGGGATGAAATGAACGCATCTTCCACTAGCACCCGCTTGTTTTTGGAGGAGTTTGCTAAAGAACTTGAAAAGCAAAATTAGCAAACGTGTCAAGACCTTTCAGCTCATGACTCCGCCCTTCAAGAGAAATATGAACAACGTGTGGCTGTGGTGGAGCAACAGTTAATTCAGGCCTTTTCGCGTGTGGATGAGCTTGAATGCCATCTGTCAGTTGAACCATCTAGCACCACCGCCATTCTCGTGGCTAAGGTTGTTCAGCTAAGTAAAGAGCTAGCTCTTAAAGCTTCATTGGGAAATATCAAATATTTGGCACTTTGTCTGACTGCATGTGAAATCGAAGCCAAAGAAATAAAAACTTCGCTGGAAAGCCCTAAGCTGTTAAAGGAAGTATCCAGCTGACTAACACAGGTCGAGCAACAATATGAGCAGATCAAGGATGGAGTACAACGCTCAAGTTCTCACTTTCATGACAATGAAGGGTGTAACCAAATGAAAGACGAGCTGAAGAACCACGTGAAAGCCGTGGAAACTGCTCAATTAAGCCTAAGCTTAATGGTATCACAACTCAATTTTCAAGTCTCTGAAACGGAAAACCGAGTGGAAGATTTCAAAACTCATAAATCAGGGATTTAAGCTCAATTAAGACTGTGCGAATCTGAGCCTCTAGAAGCCCTCTCTAAAATGGAAACCTGGATCAAAGCCATGCAAGACCAGTTTGATCGCCTTTCATGGACCTTTGATCAGTTGAGCTACCGCTCTAAAACCCCAATAACAGAAGCTCCAGCTATTCATACCCTTACAGGGGGTGAATCTAGTCCATTCAAACCAACGTTCAAAGACAAGTTTATCCCCGGCGAGGGTAGCATTGCTTCGTTTTTATACATCTATGAAGCAGCTATGGAAGGGGCGACTGATCGTCAGAAGGCCAAACATATCCTTTCCTGTTTGGGCCGCATGGCACAAGAGGTGATGGTCCCACATATGGATGCTCTTAGCACCTGGTCCAAGGTTAAAGAGGCCCTCATAAACACGTTTGGCTCGAAACAAGCTTTAAGCATGAAAAAGCAAGTCTTCATGTGTATGAGTATCCAAAAAGGAGAGTTAGTGATCACTTTCGTGGAATGATTCTATTTGGAAGCCCAGACATTATAAACTTTAAAGATGATGACTTTGGATGATGCTATAGCCGCCATATTGACTGGAGTGACTTCTTACCTATCACTAGCGATGCATATCACTTCAGTTAAATGCTCTTTTCATAACATCCAAGACATCAAGGAGGCACTAATAGATGTTGCTGATTTCCATAAGCCTGAAGTTCCACGTGGAGCAATATCTCGACCTCGCGTTTTAACCCTTGATGATCCAAAGCCTAAACCTCAAGCCCTAGCTATTGAGCATAAGAAGGAGCCCCTCCAGAAATGGCCCTAAAGAACAAAACCTCAAAGCAAATCGTCCTGAACGCCCTCAGTGCAAATACTGCAACAGGTTTGGCCACATGGAGGCTACTTGCTGGAAAAAGAAAGCTGACGCCGAGGAACAGGAGCAGGGAAAAGAAATGTCAGCATAGGGAAGGGCACACCTATTGCTGACAAATCTCACGTGCCTAACTCATTCAACCAACTAATGCCATTACCTCACGTCACAAATACCCCAGGGGATTCTGAGGGGGATACGGATGAGGTCAGCTATTATGTAGTTGGTGCACCTGCTGAGGTGGAAGTCCCTGATCGCTTAAATGCTGGAGGAGTTGATGAAGCCACTATACCTGAAGAAATGTACCTCGGCCAAGTTCTGGGGGAACCAATTATTATTAATACTGCTAGTGACACAGATGAGGTGGTGTCTCATCTTATACGCATTATCCAGCATAGTCACACCATGAAGTCTTCAAAAGAAAATTACCCTGAGACTGCAGGTAAACTAACCTCCAATTTCCATCTTAGGGAGGTCTTAGCGCTATTGCCCCCTTTTGGGGGATCCTCACAAAGGTTGAAGTGGTGGTTCAAAAAGTTTGGGTGATGGCCATTTTAGATACAGGCTCCCCAGTGAACGTAATCTCCTCCAAGCTGATGAAATAAACAAGCTTTCACCTGACTTGGAGTACCACCAAGACTATGGAACTGCTGGTCCCAAAACACCCGCGCTCTGGGTGTCTACTCATCCCTTCCCATTCGTGTTGGGAAGCTCATTCTATCAGCCCACACAGTGGCTTTGGAGAATAATGATTATGACATGCTAATAGGTACTCAGTTTATTATTGAGTATGATGGCATTATCAACATGAAGCAGTTTCTTGTCATTGCTTAATTACAAAGTTCCCTTGGTTTTAGCCAATACTGAACCTAGCAAGAAGGACTACTCTTGCATGTATAACAACCTTACAAAAACAGCGACTAAAAAAGGGCAGGCTGCCAATAAGCTCCGCACCCCCTTCCTATCTCTCAAGTGGATAATAAGGCATCACACTACCATAACTGCAATACCCCTACCAACATTCTTGAGGGGGCAATGTCAGACATTCTCCTCTTTGATCTGAGAAAAAGAATGTTGGTATTAGTGTTCCCAAATCTGCTCTTATGATTGGCCCATCACCTGCCAAATTTTTAAATAATAATGTGGATATCAGCAATATTAGTACCCACAGTGAAAAAACCCTAATGGATTCTCAGTGGAATCCTATCAACCGGAATAATACGATTTATTACAAAAATCAGCTTAAAACGGTAAGTACTAATAATAGAAATACTCTGACTCCTTGGTAGAATATGAGGAGTATAAAATTGTATGGATTGGAACCTCTGCAAGGCAAGAAGGTTTTACCCATCAATTATTGGGTGTAAGTAAATCAATCATCATTTAAATCTAACCACCATTGAGGTGCAAAGATTTTACTCGAGGATGATAGGGCAAACATTAGCCAATCATTACCATCTGAGTCTGACTACTACTGAAATACCCAATCATTACCATCCGAGTCAGACCACCACCAAGGTGAAAAGATTTTACTCATAGTGATCAGATAAAATTCATAAAATTGTTACCACATGGATTGGTTTTACCTCTGAAATTTTTTATCTTCATTCTGATAGGCCAAAAGCCTATATTCCCTAATTTGGAAGACTGAACTTTACATTCTTTTGCCTCAAATATCGATGGTCTCAAAATTTGAACTAGTTTAAATAGAAAAAGCTAGTATTGACAAAGGGACCTTTTCTGGTTTTGCACTGCCTGTTTAGTAAAAAACATAAAAAACCAAAACAAGTATCATTTTATAATTTTAAATAAAAAGTAAAATATTCCGTTTTAGTATTATTTGTGGCCTCCTTTAGCAGATCCCACATAGGGCCATAAGATCCCCATGTATTGTTGTTGAAAAAAACATAAGAGCGGGGTTGTAAAACCAAAAGTGTTTGACTTGCTGGGCCCAATCGGCAATAGAGGGAGCCATAATGACCAAAAGATTTGTAAAGCCCACCCAGAGTGCGGGGCGATGGACCACCAGGGAGGTGCCATCTGGGATGCAGTCAGAATAGAAAATAAAGAAAAGTTTGATTTTTTTCAAAAATTTATTTGGAAAGGAAAGTAAAAAAATTGACCAACAATTTTCTCAATGCCATGCAACTGATTAAATAGTAATTGATTGGGTAGTGACAGGATGGGGTCAGGGCGCACAAATTTGACCTAACTGGTGTATTGTTTGGGAATGGGGGGTTTATTCTTTGGGAATTGACATTGCAAAATTTGGCGGTGAGCCAAATCTATTTCAGTTTGACCTCAAACGTCCAAACCAGGGCTCAACTACGTTTCCGATGATTAGCACAATGGTGTTTGGCCCAATGGGCGATGGTAATCCCCTAAGGCCACCCCTATAGGGATGGGTCCATTTGGTTGGGAACAGGTTCAGGATGGCCAACCTGTCCACACTTGGTCATTTAACCATTTGTTCGGTCAACAGCAGCACATTGGATGCAACGCCTGAATTACTATTTGAGGGCTTCAAACCCTCATTGATAGCGCCCAATATTTGTTCAACTGGTCTGGAGATTGAATTGGAACTGTCAGGCTATTTGGCCAATATCTCATTCTTCATGCTTTTACAGTCATTCAAATTTTGGGCATCAGCCAGATTGCCAGCTGAATTAGATCCAACCAATTTCAATTTGGTAATCTCAGTACAGATTTACTAATTCCCCACAACAGTTCTGCTGAGGTAGGTGTGGGTATTGGAGGTGGGATCCGAAGTGAACGAGCTGTTACCCATAGCTCATCTACTACGTGAGCAAGGTCGCCCTGAGTGATGAGAGGTACTTCCATCCTCTTCAGTATCTTTCTATTTGGGAATGGGAAGATGGCCTGATTGAGAGCCAAAGGACATTCCTAAGACTTTCATTACCCTTTCCTTTTTCCAAAGGAATGGCACCCCCAGTGGGAAATTGCGCCAGAGCCACATTCTTGTGTGCTTTAGGTAGGTTGATAGCCATAATTGTCACTATTTTCTGAGGAGGGCGGGGGCCCCAGGGTGGGATGCGTGGAAAGCTTTGACCAGAGCCATGCAGTTCGCACAATCACGCGCCTTGACCCAACTATTTTCGTAGGCTGGGTATCCTTTTCCAGGCCATGAGATATTGGACTGAACGTCACGACTTGCGAGATGCCAAGATAGCCTCTACCTCAGCTTCTTCCTCATTATTGATGATGATTGATTTAGGTCCATGGGAATTACACCCTTGAGGGGTGACAATTGGGAAACATGGAAGACTGGGTGCTGCTTCCAATGCGTGGGAAGCTTCAGGCGGAACGCCCCATTACCCAATACTTCCTCCACTAAGTGAGGACCCAAACGCTTACTGGCGAAGTTGTGGGAAGGGGTTTGAATTTGCAAATGATGGGTATTAAGCATGATGTAAGAACCCGCAATAAAGTCATGACCTGGAAGGCGCTTACAGTCCACGAATTGCAAATAGTCATCAATGGCTTTGGTGAGGTGTTCCCGCACTAAGGCTTGAGTTGATTGAATATGGGTAGCATGATCTGCGGCAGCTTGCACCTCAGGCCGCAAACATTCCCCAACTGAAAATGATGGGTTATAGCCCAACATTGCTTCATATGGTGTAAACCTTGTGGATGCGTGGATCCCATTATTGTATGCAAATTGAGTGATAGGCAAGGCACTGGACCAAGTATCCTGCGCTGCTGTGGCATAGCAACGCAGGTACTGTTCGCGGACTTGATTAACCTGCTCAGTCTGACTGTCAGACTGGGGGTGATACGCCGTGGGTTGACAGGGGGTTATCTTCAGGATTAATAGGAGTTCACTCCAAAAGCGTGCAGTAAACTGAGTACCCCGGTCACTAACGATTTCCTGGGGGAGACAAACATCAAAAACACATGTCATACAAAAAGATGGGTAGTTTCTTCCGATGTAATCGAAGAAGTACAAGGGATAAAAAGGGAGAATTTTGTAAACCAGTCCACCACTACCATTACCGCTGTGAATCCATTAGAACAGGGGAGATCAACAATAAAATCTATGGACACCAAGGTCCATGTACCTTCCGCCTGCTGTAAAGGGTGTAGGAGGCCATTCTTACTGGAGCAATCTGACTTAACCCTAGTGCAAGTAACACAATCGGCGATTTGAGCTGGGACCTCTTTGGTCTGTCCTGCCCAATTGAAGGTTCGCTTAATCAGATCAATAAATTTCTTGTTGCCGGGGTGTCTAACCATGGGAGGATCATGGTGTGCATGGAATACTTTTTGGCGAAAGGGGGGAACCCACACATGAGAATGGAAGTAAATGAGCCCCTCCTTTAAGAAGTATAGGGAGTGTTTGTACTCAAGTGAGTCAACTGCTCAACCAACTCCACGCCCTCAGGGCAGGCCATTTGAGCGGCTAACACCTGGGCCAATAACAGATCGTCGGGAGACAACGTGGCAGAGGAAACAGCGGAGGGAACAATTGATAGGATCTGAGTGGCAGGGATCATGGTAACGAGATCCACTTCCTCATGTTCCAAGGGACAGTGAACAGGGCTATAGCTTAGGAAGTCAGGAAGGACATTGAGTGCACCTTTGACAAATTCATATTTGAAGTTGAAACTGCACAAGTCCCAATAGGTTCAGGACTGCTGGTGCACCAAATTTTGGGGTTTGCGGAAATACAAGAGAGCCTGGTGATCTGTGCAAACCGTTAGCTAATGATGAGTACCTTGTAACAGGTATCACCAATGTGTTAAAGCACATGCAACAGCCGCCAGTTCCTTGTCATAAATGGCCCAAGACTGCTCCATGGTAATGAATTTTTGGGAAAAATAAGCGACTGGATGTTCAAGACCATTGTGATCCTCAAGCAGCACCGCGCCCACTACTACCAACGAAGCATCACATGCGACAATATATGGTTTGGTGGTATTGGCATGTTTCAAAATGGGAGTAGACACAAACGCCTCTTTGATTGATTTGAACGCCTGCTGGCATTCAGGGGTCCAACAAAACGGTACATTTTTCCCAGTGAGGGGATGGAGCGGGGTGGCCAACTGAGAATTTGCGGGGGAGATTTTTTTAAAAAAATGATAGTTCCCAAGAAACTCCAAAGTTGCTTCTGGGTTGTTGGAGTTGACCATTCTTAGATCACATCATATTTATTGAGAGTAATAGCAACACCATCTTTGAAAACCAGGTTTCCGAGAAATGTGACCTCTTCCTTTTTAAAACTTGCACTTGGAAGCTTTGAGGAACAGCCCTGCTTTATGCGGAGTGAACACCACCGCTTCTAAGTCGATAGCATGTTGTTCAGGAGCTGGGAATGGACTAGGATTTTATCAATGTATGCAATAGCGCAAGAGAACCAGGGATCACCTAACGCTTTGCAATCATTTGTTAGAACATAGCAGGACATTTTTAATTCAAAGGGCATCACGCAAAATTGAAAAATGCCTCACCTCATCCAGATTGCAGTCAATCATTCCTGTCCTTCCATCACCCAAATTTGGTTGAAAGTGTTCACCAGATCCAGTTTTGAAAAACCTGGGATTTGCAATCGCCTGACTGATTGTCTGCTCTAAAGGCAATGGGTAGGGATCTGTAACTGTTATTTTGTTCAGGTGACCTTAATCTACGCAAGGACAGAGTGATCCATCCGATTTTCTTGCAAATACAATAGGGGAGGCGACAGGAGAGGTTTCTTTGAACAACCAACCTTTTTTTAACATATCGTCCAACCTGGTATCGATTGCAACCTCCTCCACTGTATGAGGATACAACGGGCAGTTGATGTTCACCAATTCCACAGCTGACCAAAATCCACAATTGTACCTAGTATGTTTTGGCAGATGGTCCACTTTTTCCATGTTGAAGATTCCCCGGTATTGTATTAGGCTTTCAGGAAAATCAGCTTGAATGCCTGTGGAAGTAACTAAGGTAGTGAAAGAGCTGGTCCCTTGTATTTTCTTGAGGGTGTTGATCGAAGGGAACTCTCCTTCTGAATCATCATTGGTAAATGACAATGTGTTTGACTCTAAATGAATCTTCACATGTTGTCAATGCCACCATCCCACACCCCAAGATCACCAGGAATATCAAGTTCATCATGGCTGAAAAATGATTGCAGAAGTTATATTGGTGGATTGAGAAGTGTATCGGCCAGCAAACAATATATGAAGACTGGTAAGCAGATGAGGCCACCATTACTTAGGAGCCCACATCCATTTCCAATCTTAATTGCTGTGCCAACTCAACACTCATGAAGTTCCCCGCTGCTCTGGTACTCACCAGAGCTTCAAAGGAGACATGATGGGGACCAATACTGATTTTCATAGGGATAAGGAAATAAGCGGAATTCTGTTTATTTATAGATTCAACCGACTCATGGATGACTGAAGAAATAATGGGTATGTTAGTACCAGGGTCAGGGTTTTTAACTGGGGAGAAAATTGGGAGTACAAGTGCGAGAGAAATTATTTCTTCTTTCTGGGCTTGAACAGAATCATTCATAGTTAACTCTGGAAATGCCAACTCGGACTTGGGGGTTATGGCAGGATTGGGACCCACTTCAACTGCTATTCTGGTGTCAGGCGCGTCGTCTACATCTTTGTTAGGAAATCCTAGCATAAAGTTCCCCTTCTGATGCAGGGAAACGTGGCGAGAAAACGCTTTAATAGTAGTTGCGGTGGCACATATTTGATTTAATGATTACTGGATGGTAGACCAGACCACATGATGAGCGGAAACCAAATCCAAATTCGCTCTAAAGACTGCCTGAAGCATATTGGTAGATAGGCCTGACGCGGAAGCCAACTCACTAAAGGTATAAATCAGAGAAGCCAAACTAGGGGCTTCAGCCATGGTTAGGAGTAGTCTGAATAAGTGGTCTGATTGGGACACATGGGTTTTTAAAGCAGCCAATACAACAGCCATCAGGGGAATGGAGTCTCCTTATTGTAAGGAAGAACGCAAAAGGCTTCTCACCCAATGGCAGGCATCTCCATCCACAGTGTCTAATAACGTGAGACCTTGTTGGGCATGAGATATTGCAGAAGCGTTACTGAGTGCGATTGTCATCCACATTTGTACTTTGGCAAGAGCGTTGAGAACCTTATCAGCGATCTCTTGGGAGGGGATACTTGATCCTTTTCCCGGGCTGGAGGAAGTATGAGAAGATGCAGTTTGCACTTCTTGGGTGGCTTGAAAAAAGTTTCCCAAAATAGAGTGGATGCTTCTCCTGAAGTCAGAAAGTGACCAAATGAACAACAAACAACACACAACTGATTGTACGTTCATCTGGTAGAGGGTAACCACTGCGGCGCCCAATTTGGAAACCAAGGTGGAAGTGGCTGGAAGTAATGGTTGGTCGATTATGTATGGAAATGGCAGAAGAAGTTTAGACCAGCCTGCCAGTTGGGATGCGTGAACATCCAAAAGGTAAACCAGAATGCCAGAGGCATTGCCGACTGTATGACTTGATATGGAGCCAGGAAATGAGATACCACGAAGTGGTGGTGTAACAGCAGGGTAAGGAGTATACCAATGACAAACCACACCAAACCATTCCCAACTCAGTGGTTCTCACTGCATGAGGTGGGATTACTGGGATAGTCTCAACAAGATTCTTGGCTTGAGAGGTCAACTCATTGGGGGAAATAGGGAGATGGATTCTCTTTTTTCAACGTTGTACATAGGGCCATAAGATTACATGTACCGTTGTCAGAGATTCATAAGAGCGGGGTTGTAAAACCAAAATTGTCAGAATCGCTGGGCCCAATTGGCGATAGAGGGAGCCATGGTGACCAAAAGAATTGGTAAATCCCACCTGGAGTGCGGGGTGATGGACCACCAGGGAAATGCCATCTGGGATGCGGTCAGAACAGATAATAAAAAATTTGATTTTTTTGGAAAAAATTTATCTTGGAAAGGAAAGTAAGAAAATCGACCAACAATTCTTCAGTGCCATGCAACTGATTATATAGTGGTCAATTGGGTAGTGACAGGATGGGGCTGGGACCCAACAAATTTGGCCTAACTGCCACATTATTTGGGAATGGGGGGTTTATTTTTTGGGAACTGACATCACAAAATTTGGTAGCAGGCCGAGTCTCTGTCATTTTGACCTCAAACATCTGAACCAGGGCTCAACTACATTTCCAATAATTAGCGTGATGGCATTTAGCCCAACGGGTGACAGGAATCCCCCAAGGCCATCCCTTATAGGGATGGGTCCATTTGGTTGGGAATGGGTTTGGGATGGCCAACCCGCCTATGCTCAGTCATTTAACCATTTGCTCGGTTAACAGCAGCACATTGGACGCAACTCCCAAATAACCATTTAAGGGGTTCGAACCCTCATTGATAGCACCCAATATTTGTTCAACTGGTCTGGAGATTGAATTGGAACTGTCAGGCGATTTGTCCAATTTCTCATTCTTCATTTTTTTACAGTCATTCAAATTTTGGGCATCAGCTAGATTGCCAGCCAAATTAGATCTGACCAATTTCAATTTGGCAATCTCAGCATAGATTTCAATAATTCCCACAACAGTTCTGCTGAGGTAAGTGTGGGTATTGGAGGTGGGATCTGAAGCGGACGAGCTGTTACCCATCGCTCATCTACTATGTGAGTGAGGTTGCCCTGAGTGATGAGAGGTACCGCCATCCTCTTCAGTGTCTTTTTATTTGGGAATGGGAAGATGGCCTGATCAAGAGCCAAAGGACGCTCCCCAAGACTTACACCTGCCTATCAGGGAACCTTATCTGTTTTGGTGGAAATTTTATGGGCCAACTCATGAAAATAAATCATAACCAACCTGTTGCTTATGTAAGAACCCTACCCGAAGATCAGGTTAAATCAGTTGAGGTTTGCATGAATTTGCATGCCCTAGGGCTCAATGAGGACCATACCATCAATGGCGTTGATGTGAAAATAGGTGGCGCCCTGTACTTCAAGCAGCAGCAAAAAGTATAGTAGTTATCAAGTAGTATGCTGATAAATTCTCAAAAGGCTCCAAAGATTTTAAAATGATGAAATGAAAGCATTATAGAGTATTGATGGGTGACGCTGCCTAATCTGTGCTCATCCGTACATGTAAAATCTAAGATTGAATCTCATGTGACAATTAGATTTAAGCTCTTGGACGCGGGATAACTGAAGCTCTCACAAAATCCTTGGGTCTCTCCCTTGCTGCTTATATTGAAGAAGGATGGGCCATCGAATAGTAATGGACTACCGCCAGTTGAATGCCCTTACACAAAAGGACAGCTATCCTTTGCCATGAATTGATGATTCATTGTGACTTTTGGTGGGTTCCCAATACTTCTCTGCGATGGATCTTGTCAGTGGCTATCAAAAGATTGAGCTTGCTCCAGAGATCAAGTAAAAGCGCTCTCATAGCCAATAAGTGGTTGTTTAACCCACAAGAATGCCCCAAGGGCTATGAAACTCCACACCACGAAACAAAGGCGATGTATAGCCTCTTTTGGGACTTGAAAATGTCACTTGTAATAGTTTACCTTTACGATGTTACTATGTCCCCTCACCTTTGACCAACATCTGGCTCACTTGAAGGGCTTATTCAAGTGCCACCGCTCCGTTTTGATGAAGTTAATGCTGGCCAAATGCCTGTACTTTCTAAAGGATATGGAATTCTCAGGCATAAGGTTACCTGATAGGGAATCTCACCAACACCAGACATGGCAATCATAATTGAAAGGATGACACAGCCCTCCAACTTACTGATATCCAGGTGTTCCTCAGAATGGTCTGCTAATATTTATAGTTTATCTCCCCTTTGATGAGCTTGCTGAACCCTTGACTTACCTTCTCCACAAGGAGGTTTCGTTCCAATGGGAGGAGATGCAGCAGCAAGCCTATGATTTTTAAAAAATGCTTGCGAGCTCTCCTATAAGTTCACCCTGTGTTTGACAAACTGTTCATCCTGTTCACTGAAGCTATTGATGTGGCTGTTGAATCCATCCTAGCGCAACATGATGCAACCCAAGTGGATCACCCTATATCATGCTATAGCAAAACCCTATCTTAGGTGAAAAGAAGCTATTACTTAACTGAACGTGAGTGCTTAGCTGTCCTACTTGCCATCATGCATTTACAATTTTTCTTATACAGGAGTTATTTTCAGCGTTTATGGATCATGCTCCCTACGGTAACTACAACATATGGAATGTCAAGATAGATGACTGGCCCACTGGGCACTCAAACTCCAAAGCTATGATTTTTCCAAAGTTCATTGCAATGGAACAATACATAACGCTGACGGGCTGTCCAGCTTGCTGTATTGACTCATTAACCTCTGAAGAGGATCAAAATTATGACCTCAATTGGAAACCTTAGAAGTGGTATCAAGAAACTGTTACAGTTAAATATCAGTTAAAGAAAGTGCTAGCAGACCCAAGTTGAGGATGGGTTTTTGTGCAAACAGGTTGACGCCTCTTGGTTGCCTTATGTCCACCCCTCAGCTTGAACAGAGACCACTTTAGAAGGCCATTCGATGGTAGGCCACATTGCCATCAGAAAACCCATCAATGGTTGCAAGAGTGCTGCATCTGGGCTGAGATGATGGAGACGATTCAAGATGTCATTGACTCCAGTATCGTTTGTGTCATCCAGAAGCCTCCCACTCTGCTGTATCAACATCAGTCGTGGGTCCTACCACCCCGTTTGCTACTATTAGCATAGACGTGATTAGTCCGCTACCTACAGCAATGTACAGCCAATGATTTATCATACTGGCAATCAACCATTTCATTAAATGGGTTGAGGCCATCTCTGTTACTCTTTTACATAAAAGCGACCGCCTCCTTTTTTATAAACTGGTTTTCACCCATCAAGGTAACCAGAAGGTGATATTGTCTGAAAATGGCTCTAACTTTGTCTCCTCATGTAATAATTGACCTCAACACCCTGATGGGCACTTACCCCTCTTTCTTTTCTCCCTATCACACCGCTACTAATGGAGCAGTGAAATAACCAAATGGAACTCTTGTTGCCATCCTCCGCAAAATGGCTCATTCTGACCCAGGCTTGTGGAATAAATACCTCCCAGCGGCTCTATTGAGTACTACGTAAGTTACCATTGTATTATCAAGATGTTGCCATTCTGAGCTTTATAAATGGGAGAGAGCCAATATTATCTTCTTAGTTCACCCCATATTAAAGTCTTCTATGTCAGACAACACTGAGCTCACAATGAAAAGGCTGGTAAATAAATTATTTTATCTTCAAGCACTAGCTGTTATGTTGATGGGGACCATCAGTCAAAGAGAGACATATTGACACAAAGCCCTCAAGTCAATCCTGCCTGAGTATCTACTAGGGGATCTAGTATTATTATATCACCACTGGCCAGGGGTTGGGTGCACAAACTTGATAAATTATGGTCAGATGAGTATAGAGTAATATATCATCTGGGCCTGGAGTACTCCATCACCTCTGTCAGGTCAGGCTCCATCATAAATCAAGTTCACACTAGATTCCTTCAAACTTAAGTCCCTCCTCAACAAGATCTTGAGGGGGAGCAGTGTTGGGATTGATGGGTTTTACAATAAAATCAAATGAGACTCAAATGACAGATACTTTACAATCTATTACAAGAAATACTTTTGTGGTGGAACCTACCAAAATCTCCATGAGCCTTAATTCCAAAAAGAGCCAAGATAGGCTCAAACCTCTCACGAATTTGATGAGGTAAATTCTACAGATCTTGCCAATTTTGGGATCATCTAAAACAAATGAAACATTGGGAACAACTCTGCTTTATCAAATCCTTTGCATTCCACCGTTTTGCTCCGTCAACCCTAATATTCAATGTGACCTGAACTTGACTAAACCTTATAAATAACCTTAACTCTGAATAAAAGAAATTCTGTACACTTGTCTAACTTTTTGCCTAGTAAATACCGTGATCTGCCTGTTTATGATAGCAGTGATTTGCCTTGGTTACTGCTAAGCTGCCAAAAGAGATTGCCCTAGGGACACAAAACTTTACTGGGAGATTCTGGTGGACTATTAGCAACCAATAAATTCACAGCATTTGAAGGTCACGGCCTTCAAAAAATTATTGAAAACTCAACACAGATCTTCAACGCTAAATTTACTACCAATACTAATGAGGCTAATGATATTTTGTATATTAATATGATATATACTTTGTCCCTTAAAAAGTTTCTTTGAGGTTTCCTGTATCTATAATCTATACCTATTTTAGCGCTCAATTTACTTGTGCATATCTCATCCAGTTATAACTCAAAACAAAACATCATCCAAACCATCCCACATACTATAACGCGTGGTAGCTTAATATACCCTAGTATAAATCATTACATTTTGTATCATAGTGATTACATCTCATATCCTAAGGTACATGTGTTGGTTAAATAGTTTAAAGAAAGTAACTATTTCATATTTCTCTTATTTTTATGTTATGTTTCTTTCTTTCAGCACTCATAATATGTTCCATAGCTGAAAATAAATTTGGCTCCTCCTACCTGATTGAGGGCCTCACTAATATTTATAAGTGGAATTTTATATCAATTGTTTTACTTATAGAATTAGGTACATTAAATAGTTTAATAAATTATCTTTATAATATTGTGTAAAAAAACGCTGGGCTCTTTATGCGGTTGGTAACCACCTTAGTGAGCTATTTATTGATTTAACCACAATTTATTAAAAAATAATTTATCAATGTACTAATTTTAGTCAGATAGAATTGAATTACTGGAGCCATACTTATATTAATTTAATCATGGAAAAGTATAAAGAATACTCTGACTGAACTAAGATAGAGCTTACTATTTTATTCTAAGGGTTTCAGCAAGAGGTCAAATTTTTAGATGTTATATTAGTATTAACTTATCAATGCACCAGTATAAAGGTCTATTGGATGAAAATATACCAATAAGGAGGTTCTTTACAAAAATTTTAATGTATTTTTCTTTCAGGCAATAAATCAATTGAAGACAATTTAAATTAAAAAAAATACAAAAATGACCACTCAATTGAGCAAAAAATTACTAATGTCAAAGTAATTGACGCCTGCTGCCACAGCTTGGGGTGGTGGTGCGCCACCATCTGGCATCTTTCAGCTGCTACCAAAGTGCACCCAGGCTGGCTCTGCTAGCCTATAAACGCTACCAGGCGTTATGTCCCCGTTAGGACATGGCCCACCATCTCGCAAGCTCCCAAGCAGTGTGGCAGAGCCCTTTGGTGCTCTGTCAAGATTTTAACCAGATAAATCCTTCCAATAGTATCCAAAATTAGGGGTTTTGGTTAGTCAGGTATAATTGCCAACTAATAGCATAGTTTGATACTATTTAATGTTATATAATTACTCAAGTTTAGGTACAGTGG
This sequence comes from Massospora cicadina, assembly GCA_022478985.1. Lineage (NCBI taxonomy): Eukaryota > Fungi > Entomophthoromycota > Entomophthoromycetes > Entomophthorales > Entomophthoraceae > Massospora > Massospora cicadina. Next base: position 145,705 of record JAKSZP010011856.1, read on the forward strand.
AAGCTGCATTTGCTACCAAAGATGCCATCCAAAGATCGTTGTGGGAGTTTCCAGCGGAAAGCTGATGAATCTAATACAAATCATCTGAAATGGTTCTGTTAACTAATTTAGAGCACCAGCAACTCATGCCAAGGATGCTTGAAATCCTATTTATTTTACAAATTTATAAAGATCAACCAGCGACTTATGCTGAGGATGGATTGACCTAATATTAATATTTGGTGATCAGATGAGCAGATCTGGAGGGAATCACTATGAAGTATGAATGAATGAGTTTACTATCTGATATAGGTTTGGAATCATGAGGCTGATGGGTTTTGGGGTATCTGATTAGTCAAATAGTACTTGGTCTCAGTAGACCTAAAAGTAGTATAAATAGTCGATTCATTCCCTCCTAATTAACATGTCTCTTGCACCATTCTTACTTTTACTTTATAGTGGCTAATACCCTGGGGGGTAGAAGTAGATAGGTTAGGGGATCCCCAAGAGATGCGGGTGATCACATCTGGAGTGTCTGGCACTGTCAGCTCCCATACCTCCTCTTTATCTTACTTTTACTTTATAGTGGCTAATACCATGTGGGGTAGAGGTAGACAGGATAGGTTTTTTTTTGGTACGCCAATGAAGGTGAAACAGCAAAGGGCCACCAGTCTTCATACTGGTTGGCCTGGCACAATATCGGAGCCAATGGTTGATTTTGCAATAGTGGTGCTCACTACAGGGGGTTTTGCTAGTGGGCTGCTTGAGTAGTAGGAGGTTTTGGTTATGGAGTGGATTTTGCCACTGGTTAAGACCAGCGCTCCTTCATGAGGATGCTGGGAGGTCTTGACCCACCATTAGGGTGGGTCACGCTGAAGGATATCATCTAGTTAAGTGGAGGGCAATGTTGGGATTTTAACCAGATGAATCTTTCCAAAAGTATCCAAATTTAGGGGCTTCAGTTAATTGGGCATAATTGACGGCTAATCGCCTAGTTTGATAATATTTAATGTTAATTATTTAATTGAGTTTAGGTTTGTTGGAAGCTTTGTTTGCTGCTGAAATGCCATCTGAAGATCATTGTGGGAGTTTCCGGCGGAAAGCTGATGAATACATTATGAAATGTCCAAAATGGCTCCGCCAACTAATTTGGAGCACTGGCGACTCATGCCAAGGATGCTAAAAATTCTATATATTTTAAAGATTTATATTGATTGGCCAGTGACTTATGCTTAGGATGGATTGACCTAATTTTAATATTTGGTGATCAGATGAGCAGATCTGGAGTGAATCACTTTGAAATATTAATGAATGAGTTTACAATCTGATAGAGGTTTGGAATCAAGATTTAATGGGTTTTCTGGTATCTGATTAGTCAAAGAGTACTTGGTCTCAGTAGACCTAAAAGTAGTATAAATAGTCGATTCATTCCCTCCTAATTAACATGTCCTTGCACCATTCTTACTTTTACTTTATAGTGGCTAATACCCTGGGGGTAGAATTATATAGGTAGGGGATCCCCAAGAGATGCGGGTGATCACATCTGGAGTGGCTGGCACTGCCAGCTCCCATACTTACTCTTTATCTTACTTTTACATTATAGTGGCTAAAACCATGTGGGGTAGAAGAAGACAGGATAGGTGTTGGTACGCCAATGAAGGCGAAACAGCAAAGGGCCACCAGTCTTCATACTGGTTGGCCTGGCATAATAGCGGAGCCCATGGTTGATTTTGCAATAGTGGTGCTCACTACAGGGGGTTTTGCTAGTGGGCTGCTAGAGTAGTTGGAGGTTTTGGTTATGGAATGGATTTTGCCACTGGTTAAGACCAGCGCTCCTTCATGAGGATGCTTAGAGGTCTTGACCCACCTTTGGGGTGGGTCAATATGAAGGTTATCATCTGGCTAAGTGGAGGGCAATGTTGGGATTTTAACCAGATGAATCTTTCCAAAAGTATCCAAGTTTAGGGGTTTCAGTTAAATAGGACATATTTTTCGGCTAATCGCCTAGTTTGATAATATCTAATGTTATATATTTAATTGAGTTTAGGTTTGGTGGAAGCTTCGTTTGCTGCCAAAATGCCATATGAAGATCATTGTGGGAGTTTCCAGCGGAAAGCTGATGAATCCATTATGAAATGTCCAAAATGGTTCCGCCAACTAATTTGGAGCACTGGCGACTCATGCCAAGGATGCTAAAGATCCTATATATTTTAAAGATTTATATTGATTGGCCAGTGACTTATGCTGAGGATAGATTAACCTAATAATCAATATTTGGTGATCAGATGAGCAGATCTGGAGTGAATCACTATGAAGTATTAGTGAATGAGTTTACAATCTGATAGAGGTTTGAAATCAAGATGCAAATGCGTTTTCTGGTATTTGATTAGCCAAAGAGTACTTGGTCTCAGTAGCCCTAAAAGTAGCATAAATAGTCGATTCATTCCCTCCTAATTAACATCTCTCTTGCACCATTCTTACACTTACTTTATAGTGGCTAATATCCTGGGGGGAAGTAGATAGGTTAAGGGATCCCCAAGAGGTGCGAGTGAGCACGCCTGGAGTGGCTGGCGCTACCAGCTCCCATACCTCCTCTTTATCTTACTTTTACTATATAGTGGCTAGTACCCTGAGGGGTAGAAGTAGATAGGATAAGGGTTGGTACGCCAATGAAGGTGGAACAGCAAAGGGCTACCAGCCTTCATCTGGTTGGCCTGGCACACTAGTGGAGCCCAGTATCGATTTCACGACATGCTCCCATGGAGTAATTTGCATTTTGGCCTATAGGTCAAATATGGTAATCATTTCCCATACGTGAGCAAGCCAACATTGAGATGGCCATGGCGGTGTGTAATCACGTTGGCTTTATTTATTTTCGCCCCTTTATGGGGTGTTTTTAATTTTGGCTTTCACACTGAAGCTGATGCAGCAGCAGCCAAGCCTCTATTATTTTAAAAACACCACTTCACACCATTTGCACCTGGCTCTCAGATGAGGCCACTTTGGTGGTCCAGTTTGCCGGGTTGCCCTCCCACCTTCCCCTAAACGCCTCTGCCATGAGCTCACAGAGCATTTGGCCTCTTACAGCACAGACCCTATGTTGCAATTTATGGTTTTGAATGGGGTGGATTGTTTGGCAGGGCCTTGCACCTTTACAACAATCCACTCATTCCATCATGACAACCACCTATTCTTTCCCCTTATTGGTGATCAGATCTGTCCCTGACCATCAATTCTGGCCATGCATTGAGAATTGCCATACCATTTGCCATTTTTGCTTTAAGCTTGATCACTCAAAGCGCAAGTCCCCTGCAGTTTCCGCCTCCACCACTTCTACTGCTCCTCCCTCCAGTTTTGGGTCAGTGGCCAGTTTGGCCCAATTTTTCAAATGGGCTTGATCCTCCCACTCAATCCTTAGAAAATTCTGGTACTTCTTTTAAGTCGGCAGCCAATCAAAATTTAAAATTTTTAAAATAATTGAGCAATTTTGACTGGATTACAGAATCGTGATTTAGTGGCCAAGACAGTTTCAATTGATCTGTCATGGTTGACAGTCTTCAACCAATCACTCCTGACACTGCCTCTATTCTGGTGGCTGGACCAGCGTTGGCTGAGCTTATTCCATTCGAATGTCTTGACTGGATTAATGATAGTGACCAGCTGTTTAATGTCAAGCCAGATTTCACTTTGGATAAGTTTTTTAAAGATCCTCATGATTTGCGCTCTTTCCATTTCTGTGCAGAACCTAGTTTTTTAATTATAAGAATTTATATATAATGGCAGTTGAGGCTGCAGTTGCCCCTACCAACGCCCTACTTTCCAGTAACATTATGGGGTGATGAGACCCCTCGTGGAGGGTATTTCTATCGCAAACTTCCCCCATGATTTTGAGGAAGATGCATTATATAAAATTGAGGAGCTCACTTTTGGTGCAAGCCACACTTGAATTGATGCAGCAAAAACTTCTCTTTTTGATCACAATTATTCTCAAACCCACCAGTACATTAAGTCGTTCGCCTGTGTGCCATCTCATATCACTTTTGCTGAGCATCAACTTGCTCAATAAGTTGAGGCAATGGTTCACCAGCCTTATAAATGAAAAAGCCCATAATTATACCTCATTATGCCTCATGTTGCTGATGCTCCTACCTGTAAGTCCAAGGTCGTCCCCTGTGTGTTGATCAGTCCCTCTTCCCATTTCTAAGCAAAAAGGCTTCAAAGAGGGTGGTGGTACTCTCGTCGCCCAGGGCAATCTCGCCCATCTGGTAGCCAAGCGCTGGGTAACAGCCCTCCCTCTTTGGATCCCTCCCCCATTTCCCACATTCACCTTTCCCAAACTTGTACAACTGATCAGGGAAATTTGCGCCAATATTGCTGAAATGAAGTCAATCAGTCCAAAAATGAGTGGAAATGATCCCAATGATTGGGACCCACTAGTTAAAAAGGAATGAATATTGACTCATTGGCCAGATTGCTAGCAGTTTTGATTTGGTCAACACCTCAAACATAAAAACTAACTCCCTCACATTATCATTGGGGATAGTCCCCGACATGCAGGTAGCAGCATCAGACACCATTGATGACAGTTTGAGGCTCTCTTCTAGACAATTAGGAGTTTTGGCTGAAACAACTCTTTTAACTGAACGAATAGCCCAGCGACCAGGCATGGGCAGGTTGGGCATCCCAAACCCGTTCTCAACCAATTGGGACCTCCCCTACTTGGGGTGGCCTTGGGGGATTCCTGCTGCTCATCAGGCTAAATTCTGTCATGCCAACTGTCATAAATGCAGTTGAGTCTCAGTTCAGGCTTTTGAGGTTGACCCACAGAGCCTTAGCCTGACGCTGAATTCTTCTATGTTGGTTCCCAGTGAACTTATCTGTTCCCCATTCCCAAACAATTTGTCAGTTAGGTCAAACTTAAGGGACCCAATCCTGGCTTGTTTCCTCTCTACTCAACCACAATTTAATCAGTTGTATCACACTGAGAAAATTGTTGGTTGATACACTTATTTAAATTTTCCATTAAAAACCTTCCCCAAAGATTTAGTTTTTATGTTGAAAAATACACCACCTATTCTGCTGACACTCACACACCCCTTGGGGTTAACGGCCATACTCATCTGGTATTTTATTATGTGCCTATACAAGATTCTGGCTCACCAGCAGTTATTGGCAAAACTTCTTTTCAGTTACATATCTGTCATACCAGCAGCAGTGCCTTTGGCATGCTGGTTTGCCGTTGGGTTCTCTAACACCTAGGCTGGCAAGCCAGTCTAATTCTTACTTGCTGTTTGCCTGACACTACCCAGATGTTGTCCGCCATGGTCCACCAGCTAAAGCGGGCACCAGACAAAAGTTTCTCCAGAGCTTCCTCACCTTTGATATGGCTTTATAGGGTGTTAGCTGAGGTGCCTTATTGAGATCTTTTAATTTCTAATAATTTTTTTGTTTAACTCAATTTCAAATAAAGATGCATGCGGCTCCCCCTTTTGGGTTGGGCACCACTTGTGCTAAAAAATAGATAAAATTCACTATCAATATGAATAAAAAAGATATGGAGATGAAAGGCTCAAAAATTAATTATGAATCCAACTCTAAAGACAAAGAAATAGCATTTTATGGTAAAAAATTTATTCCTTAAGTTATATATTATCTAGAGTGATCACGCACTAAGCCAGGAACATAAATACATATGAGTATCCTTCTGATAAATCAGCCATTGTCTTTTATAGTCTCAAAACAATTGCATTCAATTCCAACTGGACATATCTGACAAGAAAATTTTGTAATTTAGGTGACACCTTATGTGTCCCATCTTACTATATCTAGAGAGAATAAAAGCAAGAAATTAATGCATCAAGATAATTACTATACAAAGACTTATATCACATGGCATCTGTACAAGCAGTAAGGAGTTGCCTTAGAATTTTAGCAACAGTTGGAAGCAATGGGAGGATGCTCATATATGGTGGTCAAAATAAACAGACAGAGGTTTGAAGTAGAAAAACTTTTTCCTCAATTTTATAAGGAAAAAAGTTAACTAGTTAAAAACATGTTTATTTGAAATCACAGGTGTAATATGGCTTTTGGGTATACTTTGATAACAATAATTTAGTAATGCTAAAAGAAATAAGTGACTTGTTAACTAAAAATTAAAAATGGGTAATTTTTATACAAAATACTTGAAATGAACCATAGAAATAAGTTCCAAGTTTGCAACAGATGCTGATGGAGCTTCAAATGAGTGTTTTTATATCTGAGAAAATCAGCCATCATGAACTCTCAACTTGGTCATGATACTTTGTGATTATTTAAGTGATCATTTCTTTGGTAGGATCCCCAATGGACTATATTTACTTATAAATTGAAGTGTCTCACAAGGAGGTAATTGATCTATGGAGAGTTTTTAAGATCAGAACTAGAAAATAAATCCTGTAGGAAATGTAACAATGTCAAGGAATGTACTTTTATTAATATTAAAAATTGAGATACCTCTAAAAAGTAAGTTAATTCTACATTAGGTTGACCAACAGTTCTTAGTAGCAAGCTTTAAATCAAGGTAATATAAAACATTTCTTTTATTTTCAGTGTGTGGATGTGTAGCACTATGAGTGTCAGAATGCCCAAGAACTTTAGAAGGTACTGACTTCATGATATATGTTGAAATTCCAGTAAAAATAAAAAGTCAAGTTAATCCAATTTAATTTGAGCCCAATCAAAAGTCTTGTCAAAACTACTGTTGGGGATGATTCCCAATTAACTTTAACAAGACTTCTCAATATTGAGGATCCAACCTTCTTTTTAGGATGTCATCTGATGATACTTTGAAAACTGTACAAAGTCTTTGTCAAATTTTTGAATGTTATCAAGTTAGATCTTATCTCTGACATGCTTAGATATTTTCTGTAAAGTACTTTCCAATGCAAAAAAAATCATGTTTAAGAAAAAACAAACTTTAAAAAATCTATTATACTAACAAGTTTGGTTGCCACTACATTATAAGCAAATTAAGCATGATAATTGTAAAATAAGTAGTGTTTTCCTTTAATTGTTAGCCTTTAATCAATTTACAAAAATTTTACAACTGGGCTTTGGATCCTATCAAACTCAGCTGGGGCAGTTGGACTTCATCCCCTGCGTACCAAAAAATTCAGTGCTGTTTCCCAGGTGCCCTGAGTTCCCAGCGAAAATTATAATGAGTAATCCCAATTCAGCACCAGATAACTCCTCAGATCATGAGACTGCCCATTCAGTGAGTGGCAATTAATATGCGAGTAGGGGAATTGGCCATGCCTCATGCCCTCATATTACATCCATCAATGGAAGTAGGCCATCCCATCCCTTCCATGGAGCTATATCAACAACATATTTCAGACTTCACTGAAGCCCTCCAGCTCCTCTTCACTGAAGCCTTTGTCCCTGGAGGACGAGCCAGCCAATGATGAGCTCTTATGGTACTATTGCTTAAGATGAGCTTAACTGCCAGTAGCTTCCTTGGCATAAATTGGGTTGGGGTAGGATGTACAGAGTGCTATTTGCATTAATTCGTGCATCCCACCATTTACCACTTGTTACAGATATCTAGGTTCCATCATCAGGAACTGCTTTAGCAACTTTAGTTATTTGAGACTTTGAAACCCCAACCCCTCCAATTCTACCAATCTTCTTCCCTCTTTGGAGATAATAACTGAAGAGCAATATTGGAAAATTGGAAGCTTATCAACGAGATGCAGGTGGCGGTGACATGTCTTGATAAGGCATAATGCGATTCATCCATCAAGAACTCTCTAATTGTTTTAGCCTGTTAGAAGTGTAATACATAGCTAGTTTGGGTAATACCACTGGGTAAAACACTCAGCTGAATAACCTGAGAGCTAGTATGGAAAAATGGCTCTACTATCTTGAAGACCTAATTAACAGCGTAAGAATACTTTAGATAATGCTCATGTAACAGGACCGCCTGGGCCTCCTGGAGCCTCATCTGTGATAAGTCTCCTGAGCAACAGGGACCCCTGGGCCTCCATGTCCTCCTAGCCCAGACTTGATGCGTACCTCCCAAAAAATCCACTCAAAGGATTACTTCAACAAATTCAATGTCTAGATGTTAAACTTGGACGTGTTGCCCAAGGAGCAAAACTCAATAAAGCTGAAGTGCCTCTTTATGCTTATGTTTCCTTGGGGGCTCATCATGATCAACTTGAATCTTTAACTGCCATACCCTCTGCAGTGTGATGTTTTGGAACAGAAGTGCTTGCTAATGAGCAACACCAACTCGAACTTTGAGACATAGTTGTCAGTTAAAAAATAGATGATGCAAGTGTCCAACTTTTGTCCCAAAATAGGCCTTCATGCTGCCCATAAACGAGTTGATCTAATGATTAAGGACTAAAGAGATTGTATAGCCAGGTGAACGCTCTCCACTATAATGACTATTCCCAGGACACCATCTCTTCTCTAGGCGAGAGTGCATCTCTGGTGACCATACATGTAGCTCATCCGCCATCTCCTTCAAATAACACCTTCACCCTTCTTTCAGGGCAAGTATGTCCAGGGGGAGGGGATCGTTTTCTCAATTCTGTATTGCTACAAAAGCGCTATAGAAGGAGCGACAGATCATCAGTACTTAAACACCTAACTAATTGCCTCAGTCAGGTAGCACAGGAAATAATGCTATTTTATTTGATGACCTGATGAATATGGTTGAAGGCAAAGCTGCTCTGTTTCAGAGTTTGGGAGTGACCTAACCCTATCTAACCAGAAGCAGAACTTCATGATGATAAGCCTCAACTGGGGAAAATCTGTTAGCAATTCACCCAGAGGTTCTACCTCAAGGCTCAGACGTTAGTTGCTGGCAATCATCTCACATGGACGATGCTATTACCACCTCCTTATCAGCATTCAAAAACATTACTACCATAAAGCTTTATCATATGGCAGTAAACCCCAACATTACGTCCCTTTTGTTTAAAAAAAGAAGCCATAATGAATGTCGCAGATGAGCCCATGAATGGTGTTCCTGGTCAGACCTCAACCAGAGAAATCATTTTAAAAAACAACACCAAACTGGTGGCAGTACTGGCGACCAGGCCATCAGAGATGTGGGTGAAAGGGGCATTTTTATAAGTACTGATGGGTAAAATAATTTTTCTTTCACCAGTGACTTCATAAAAAATAACTCACCGCACCAATTTTGAAGAATTATTAAATTGAGGATGACGACGCCCAAATTTCATATGGAATTACCCCTTTTATACCTTTGGGGGCCATGATAAGTTATATTCCGCCAATGACTCCCCAATGAGCAAACCAAGTTACGCAATTGAGAGTATCATAAATAAAAACATGCATATTTCTAAATTAAGCAGTCATCCAATTTATCACTTAGCTCAAAGCCACAATACAAGGTGCATCATAGGAGCGCCATCACTAGAACCCAATGTTGAGGCGCATACTACCAAATATTGTAAACAACTCATTAACAGAAGCAACAATGAGTACAAACCCAGAAACGGGACCTAGCACAATGCCCCAGAACATCCAGGTTCAGGGGTAACTTCCATGATAAGAATACACGCGCTTACAAGAATTAAAAAATGAGTGAACAAGCTAAAGCAGCATTCAGCTGTCATTTGACTAGAGGATCTTTTAATACTTCCTCTATCAAAACCCTAAATTTTTCCTATTCAACAATTTCAAACTAAATCATATCTTGATTTTTCTCTAAATTAAATATAAGGCTTCACTTTATATTCTAAAAAAACCTTTTTAATGACTCTTAAGTTTATTCTTTTTGCTTTAATTTGTATTTTATTAAATTAGTAATCGCCAGTGTCCAGTCTGGGATCAATAAAATCTGAAGTAATCACCAGTAGCCAGTCTGGGATTAATCTGTTTGGAAGAAGACACTCTGAAGAGGATGCCTTGGTGCTGATAACACCAATGAAGAAGTTGTAAAGGTTTCTGTTGAGTCACGAAGGCCAATGTATGTCAACAATGTCAAAGAAAGTCAAGAAGTTTGCCAAAAGTGCAAGCAAGTTAACTAAGAAATCAATGCGCCAAGGGGTAGATTCTGAGGAAAGTTTTCTGGAGAACTATTGTGATGTTAGCGAATGTTGTCTGGTGCATAATCTGCGCGTAGTAGATCCCCTGAGAAGAGTCAGTCTCTAAAGTCAAGTGGGTCAAAGTTGGCGCATTGACATTGGTGCTCATTAAAGGGTGGCACCATCAGGCCCTAGCGATGATTATGATAGTTCTTTTGAGCAAATTAATGACGATGCGGATATAGATGTGTATCATGGAGTGGTTGGAGAGGATTCCTTTGAATCCTTGGTGAAGGAGGATAATACCATCCGCACTAGAGTCCATACCCTGGAATTTGATGTATTATTTGTGTAATGATCTTGAGCGATTCAATGAGACTGCTAAAAGAGCTAGAATTGTCTCATTACCCATAGTTAGAGGACCTTCACCGATTATCAAAGTGGGTTATATTATAAAGAACATTGAGAAAAGAAACTTGTAATGCTTGAGAAAGAGAATGGCGAAATTTACCACTCTGAATGAGTATGGGGAACGCTTGGAGCATCATGACAACATTCTTAGTTGCTATAGTCAAAAGTATTTAATATCTAAAAGCACTAATGCTCACTGCACCAGAGCCTACATCTACTTGATCTATCACTCAAATGGAGGAACCTACGTGGATCACTTAAGGATGTGAACAACAGCTGGTAAGATCTTTTACTAATCTATTTATGAAGCACGCTGATCCTGTTGAAGAGGATTTAAACTTTGAACCATATTCCAAGACCATGTACACACCAGGAGAGGGGACAATTGCTTGTTTCCTCCAAATGTACGAAAATAGCATGGATGGCACAAGCAAACTCCAGAAGCTCGCCACATGCAGGGTTGCTTGAGCTGCAAGGCTCAGGAGTTCCACAGCGCGAGTTTGAGACCTGGATACCTTAGACCAAAGTCAAAAGCATCTTACTCTTTGAGTTTGGTAATAAACAGGATGTTTATAAATATGAAGCAAAAGTTCCTGTTAATGAAGGTGGGCAAAAACGAGTTGGTCAAAGTTTTATGCTTATCATTTATACCCTAAGGCCCAGCAGCTATAGACAGCAGTAACAATGGATCTGCCCACCGCCAAAACTTTTTTGTTAGGCTCCCTGGAGATGCTATATCTGAAGATGCACATGACTTTGGCGGTCAAGAATGCTATTTCCATAAAAGCACTCAAAGAGGCATTACTGGATGTACAAGGGATTTACCAATCTAATTTTTTGGCAAAAACCCCTAAACACCCCCTCAATGATTAAATAAGGCCATTTATGTCACTAACGACAAGTTGAAAAGACCAAGGAGAAGAGCAACAAACTGCCTTAATGCTTGCTACGTCAAGAATTTAAGTGCCATAAGTTTCACCAACTGACCTCTAAACTCGATCATGTCCATTAAATACAGCCAAAACCAAGGAGCAAACCCTAAAGATGACACATCTAATACTGTAAATTGGGTGGATCTCCACACTAAGGTTGAGGACGACCATGAAGATGAAGACTTAGCTAGTTCGGGTAACCATGTGTTAGAAGCTCTTAGCACTGTGGCTGTCAGCTAGGTTTTTCAGACATATTACAAGTCTGATTTTGTAATAATAGTGATATGGTTGATAATAAAGACAAAATCAGCCAAAAGACCCTGGCTGATTCTTAGTGGAACCCCTTGAATCAGGGCAATACTTTCATTAATACATCTTGGCCAAATAGCATGAGTTTAAGTATTCAGAATGCCTGACCATACGTTGGATTCAGGGGAGTTCATGAAAAGGTTCCTCCCCATCCCATTATCTAATTATTTTAAACCACCTACGTGGGGACCACCCCCTTTTATAGCCTCAGTGGGTCCCACCAGGTATTAAAATTCCCCCCCAGTAATTGGTTCAAATAATTCAAATTTTTGCATAATGGACTGGTCCTACCTACTAGTGACTCTTCATCAGCCATTGTATTGAAGCAAAGCGATATTTGAGAGATCCAATAAATTAAAACCTATTTTTCCTAATTCAGATACTCATAGCTTATACTGAATTTCTCGGACATCTCACTTCAAACCTTAGATTGTTTATATACTAAGCAATGACATATTAATTGGGGTCTCTTTTCAACCCAATGGTGTCACTGATAAAACAACTCAAAATCCTCTTATTTACTTTATTCAAAATTTTCTAGTTTTATAAAAGTATATGAATAAGTCTCCTATTTTATTAAACAGCAGTTATATATTCTTCTGATTATGCTCCTTTAAGTTTTGTTGACTTCTTTATATTATCACCGGCGAGCTTTAGTTTGAGCCAGTAATTTGAAAAGGTTGAGAGTTTGTGGTGCTGATGGATATGTATTGAATGTTACATATCTGGCTAATATAATAAGCCTTCCTGAGTGATCAAATCCATTTAATAAGGGAGAACAATTGGTCCATCTAGTACTAAAAAAAGGGAGAGCAATTGGTTGCGTCTACCTTTAAGATGTTGTAATGGTTGGTAAGAAACTATTAAGTCCAAAACAAAAGCTGTTACTTTGAAGCAATTTGAGAAACCTTTGCCACTGACGTCTTGGCCACTGATAACCCCTTTAGAAAAAGTGTAACAAAGGTTGAGGTTATCATTAAAAGGTGCGTGTACTGGCAGTAATGGACAGTGTGCTTTAGTGAACATTATCTCCTCTAAAATGAAGAAGAAGTCAAGTTTATGCCCAACATTATTACAATGTGAAGTATCTTACCACAAATATTGACATTACCCACGCCTTAGGAGCTTATTCTGCATTACCTTTATGATTTAGGCGCATGGTCCTGACGGCACCTGCAGTAGTGTTAGACAACAATCACTACTGCTTCCTGATTTGGAATACAGTTTATTCTGGAGTTTGGGTCGAGGATTGACTTCACTACAAGCAAGGTTAGCATCCTGAGCTACCAACTCCCACTGGTGTTCAAAGATAAGGACAATAAACCTCAAAATCAACATACTTGTTAGTCAAAAGAAAATTCAATATATCCAATAATTTAAATCCAAAACTGAGAAAGGTGTAAAACAACTATTTCCCGCCGTGAGCGCTGAAGAAGGAATCCCCTTGAGTGCAAGTAAAATCATTGAAAAGCCCAAGAAACTTAATATGAGTGATTTTTCAATCAGGGTAAGTTTCCTCCTGACACAATATTGGAAGTATGCAGTCAAGAAAGAAATGAAAAACAAAAGCACAGAGTATTACCAGGTTTTTAAGACACCACTTACTCTGGAGAGCTAAACCTTGTTCTAGTTAACATTACTACTAACCAATCAAATTTGAGAAATGAAAAGTTGTGTCCCTGGACCAACTAACCAGGTGCTAAGATATTGACTCAGTACATTCACTTGGAGGTTTTAACAAGCTCAGATCCATGGATTGTTGGGATTTTGCCCATATTTCCAGCTTCCTTGTTAGATAATCTTCTGGATCGCTAGGATAAGTCCTGCTAGCGTATGAATAGAGTATTGGTTAATTTTTAATATCAGTTTAATAATTCTAGAAGATTTTTGGGATAATTTGCCAAGTTCTGATCCACTATGGTCAATCTAAACAAATGCCTAAGATCTTATCAGGCAAAGTTGCTTAAGAAATTGAGTCATCTGATAGTTAATCATAGATTAACTACTAGATGTACTGCTTGGGATCAGTCGGTATTCATCACTGACTGTTTGGGTTTATATTTAGAAGTTGTGAGGCGAGTGATGATGCCTGCAACTAGCAAATCTACCAGTTGGTTTGCAGCCTGATATAATGGGTAAAGGGTCTCTTCATCTAAGAATGTCACTAGCCAATTGTGGTTGTTTTGCTGTGATTGAGAATAAACGTTAGGGACACGTTTTTTGCTATTTTCAGTTTTAGTTTCTGGGATGTTTAATAGAGGAATCCTTAGCCCTATAAAAAACATCACTTGAAGTGACCTCAAAAAGAATTGAAAAGCAACGGCTGCCATTTCCTTACTGAGGCGCTAACAGAGTAGTTGGGCGACTAATTCCCTATATATTCCCTAGATTTTTATAATAGTAAAGCAGATCTAAATGCAATTCAATATCTAGTTCCATTCATCTTCAGTCTATCCTTGTGGTAGTACATTAATTGTTAACTATTTTGTGTGTTAAAGAGTAAGGATTTGATATCCTTAGAAGAGAAGTAGACCTGTTAAGTAAATCTTCGCTGACTCAGTGTGACAGGAACCAAGGCAGAGAACATCTGAAGCTATGATTAGATTAGTTCAGCCAGAATTTTGAAAGTTTCCTCAATTATCCTAGTAATCAGCATTTAGTGTGCATACCAGGTTTAGTGTTGGACCACTTATCAACCAGTTTATTTATTCAGCTACGGATAAAAGTCTCCATACTATCAATCATATATCTACACTACTATCAATTAACACGAATAGTGCACATAATAACCAAACCTGTGCAGTTAACCTCTAGAACTAGTAGGAATGAACCCAGATTTTAACAGGCATGTAACCCACAAGTAGCAGAAAGAGTTGGATAACATTTTGGACAATTTCAATGACATCTTCGGCATAGTCCCTAATTACTATATCCTGTGCAAAAGGGAGATCCAGAAGAAGAACATGGTTCATCTATCCCCTTCAAATCCAAACCTTATTTATGTTCAATAACAGAGGATGCAGTTATTGCACAAGAGCTCAATCAGTTAGCTAAGCAGGGCTATTATGTCCATCTAAGAGTCCATGGTCATCTCCCTTGTTGCTGGTACGCAAGAAGGATGGGGCCCAAAGGGTTAACATGGACTACCGCCACCTAAAAAGGTTACCAAGATGAACACATACTCTTTGCCATGCATTAATGATGTTTTGAAGCGCCTGGGTAGCTCGAGATACTTTTTAGCTTGGACCTAGCCAGTGGCTACTGGAAAATGGGGCTCTCCCCTAAGACCAGGAGAAATGCGCCCTAATCATCAGCCAATGGCTGTTTGAACCCAAAGAAAGACGCAGGGGCTCTAAAATGCCTATAAACCTTCCATGAGTGATGGATCACATTTTTTACAATCAAAAGTTTTGAGTGTGTTGATATATCTTGACGACATTACAGTGTTCAGCTGCACTTTTAAAAATATTTGAAACACTTCTGGTAGATATTTGAGCGGCTGCGCGCTTCCAACTTAAAGTTGAAAAGATCAAATGCACTTTCATAAATAGGAAGAATAAGTTTTGGTCACAGAAACATCCCATCTAGAATTAAACCTCAGGATAGGAAGGTGTAAGTAATTTGGGAATGGAGCCACCCAAAAGTCTGAGGGACGCTCAATAGTTCCTAGGAATGGTGGGGTACTATAGAAAGTTCATCTCCCATTTTGTGGACTTGGCGGCGCCCCTGATCTACCTCCTGGCCCAAGAAACGAAGTTTGAGTGGAGCCTGCAAAGTAGAAGGCATTCACGGAGTTTAAGGCATGGTTGGTAAAAACACTAATCTTGGAATACTCAGACTTCAATAAGACATTCTACTAGTACACTGACGCCAATGACGTGGGACTTGGTGCAATATTGGCCCAACTAGATGAAAATTTAATATTACATCTAAATATATATTACTCCAAAGCATTCAGAAAGGCATAAAAGAATTACACAGGTAAGGAAAGCAAATGCCTTGCGTAATCATAGCAATTAAGCACTTATGGCCCTGCCTTTATGGAAAACATTTCAAAAGTAGTCACAGATCATGCTTTGCTCCACTGGCTAATAAACATGAAAGATCCAGATGGACGCCTTTCCTATTGGGCTGTCCTCTTGCAAGGGTACAATTTCAAAATCGTAAATTGAGCAGGAGATAAACATCTTAACATATATGATTTGTTGAAACTACCTGTATTATACCTGCAGGCGCCATAGTACAGTTGTATGTACGACCTAATTGGACTGCCTGAAGCGGCATGGCAGATAAGACAGAAGAGGTTAAGAGCGTCTTGCGCAGATGTTCTAAAGACATCTAGCGTGTCAGTAAGAATCTCAAAAATTTCAAGACAAACGATACCCTTGTATTTTTCCCAGTGATAGCATGGAGATTGTGATGGATGCTCACAAACACGTGGGCCATAAAGGATTACAGAAAAAGTTGTCTTAACTCAAGGAGATATTTTAGTGGGAATGCATGTCTGACGAAGTAAACAAAGAATTAGAGTTTTGTGTATCCTGCGCCATTTTTTCCCGCTAATAGCTAAATTTACACCCATTCCACCCACAGCACCACTCAGCAATGTCTCTATTGATGTGGTGGAACCTTTTTTTCAACAGCATACAGTGTCTCCAAGTTTATCCCCATGGCAATTGACCACTTCATGAATTGGGTAGAAGCATCTATGGTCAAAACATATACAGCAAAGTTTACAACCATTTTTGTACAACCAGGTGATTACAAGACGTGATTGACCTGAAACTGTAAGGAGAGTGTTTATAACTCTCCTGTTCCCAGCATGGTAGCGCTCGGTGCACAGGCCCAACGCCAGGGAACTAGCCGTTAGAATAAAAGTTACTATTTCCAAGAAGAGGGTGCTGGAGCAAAAATAACTCAAGAAAAAGTGAGCGATTACCCAGGTAAAACCCCAACCAAAAATGATGCAGTGCACTAAGGGAGGAATGGGAAACGTCCCAGGTTGGAGGGAACCTGGGAGAACTAGTGGTGCACTAGGTGATAGCCTTATCATATATAAAATGTTGTAGTTAAAGTAGTGTGAGACCTCCTCGAAGTGGTCCACGCACTTGATTGTTTGAGATGTCATAAATAAAATGGTAAAACAGGAAAATGTTTAATGGGAAGTCGGCCAACAAGGAGGGTTGGTCATGGGAAACAGAAATAAACCACAACGTAAAAAAAGGGGTTCGCTGAAGTGGGCCCAAGCACTGACCCACCAACAGGCACACACTACCATCCATATTGGTAGAATACGCCAAAACTGACTTCATTCATGTAATCAATTGAAGTTGGATTTGACCCAAACGTGTGATTTCATAAATGGAATGTGTTTCAAAGACCCGTTCCTCAACTAACTGAACCAAACCATCTGCATTCATTATGTAAACTGTTCATTTTAAAGCCTGGGCCGACATAAGGGGCTGGGCGTTTGGCACCTCACTAGTACCAACCTGGGCATGTTTAGCTTGTACCCAGCTTTGGTCTAGCGTGTGCCTGAGGTCAGGGAGAGCCTGAAGCTTCACCTTCAGGGCCTTCTAGCGCCCAGCCTTATCCTTGGGGTTGGTCCCCACTATGATGTCATGTGACCATGACATTACCCTCTCCTTCTGTTGGGACTCAACCCCCCTCCAGGGGCTTGCGCAAGGGAAAAGCTCTTGAGGGCAGGGGCCAACTTCACGTTGGCAACGGTCAGTTTAGGTTGAGATCTAGCATCCTGGGGGAAACGCTGGTGGAAGGCTTCAATCAGGTCTTGGGCATGCACACAGTCGCGTTCTGGAACCCAACTGTTCTCTGCAGCATTAAAGCCCTTCCAGGATGCCAGGTACTCAAGTCCGTCTTTTAACGCGGTGGGAGGCAACAATTATCTTCCACCTCCCACTATGGTGCCCCATCCACGAGATAGGCCTCGGAAGTCTCTGTGGGAGGCCCTCAAACAACATCAGTTTGCTCTCATGTACCACAGAGAGGATCTGAAATGAAGGGGGAGATCTAGCTGGTATGAGGCATGGCCCACCTTTCTAACAACGCGGTAGGGGACAATCCTCTTTGGTCCCAGCTCCTAACATGGCTGCTTGACAGGGATAGTATGAGCATCAAGCATTACGAAATCCCCTTATCTTGTACACAGGACCCACTCTGTGCTCCCATAAGCGTTCTCCTTAGACACTTGCATTGCCGCCTTTAAGCTTGCGATTACCCCCTGGTGGACCTTCTTCATTGTTTTGGCAAAGTCCACCACCGCTTCAACATTAGACCCACAGCTGGGCTCCATGTTAAAGTCGGGGTTAAAGCCATGGTTGGCGAAAAATGGGGAACAACTGTTAGACAAATGAAAAGTTTTGTTGTAATAGAAGTGGGCCATAGGAAGGTGAGAAGCCCAATCTGAATGATCCGCGGCGGTGTAACACCTCAAGAACTGCTCCAAGCACTGGTTCACTCATTCAGTCTGCCCATCTGATTGAGGGTGATAGGCAGTCAAATGGCAGGGGCGAATCTGAAGAGTCTTACACAACTCTTCCCAAAAGAAAGAGGTAAATTGGGGTCCCCAGTCACTGATAATCTCTTGAGGAACCCCAGGGAGCGCTAACACATGCGTGACGAAGAGCCTGGCAATATCGCCCGCGGTTATTGTAGTTCTGCAAGGAATGAAGTGGGTGAACTTCGTAAAATGGTCCACCACCACCATGATGGCATTATAACCATCAGAGTCAAGTAAAAACCACAATGAAATCCACTGATAGGGAAGTCCAGGGCCCTTCAGCCTTTTGGACAGGTACCAACAACCCCAACTAAAGGTTGCCAATTGGGTTTCATCTGATTGCAGATCAGGCACTCTTTAAAATACCGCCCCACATGAGCAGGCAAGCCCTTCCAATTGTATGTGTGTCATATTAACTCCAATGTCTTTACTTAACCAGATGACCAACGGTGAGTCCATCATGTTGGTCCCGGATGATTTCCAGGCGAAGTGGTCCAGCAGGAACCCATAGGCGCCCCTGAAACCACACCATCTCATCATACACGTAGTAGCCCCTGTAAAGATCCTCTTAATTCAAAGCGCTCTTAGAAAGGATCATAGTATATTTAGCTGCCAACGGCTGAAAAAGGACTACTTTTCTGAACATACTATATTCCTCCTCATTTTTCAGAGGGGCAAGCGTTGGCCCGCTGTCCTGGGGAGAGGGAAGTTGGGACACAATTTTATTTCGCGGAACCATCAACTGTGTGTTATGAACTTCTACCTCCTTGGTATTGGGCGTTAAAGCAGGGTTACGGCTCAAAGCATCCGCCAAACAATTATCCTTGCCCTTGGTGAACTCATACGTGAATGCAAATTGTGCAAGGGTCTCATGCCAACAGGTCTACCGTGGGGTTAAAACTTGAGGAGTGCGGTAGTACAGCAAGGCACGGTGGTCTGTACATACCCAGAAAGGTAGGGTGAGCCATGCAAGTAGTGACGCCAATAAGTCAGCGCCTCCACCACTGCCAGTAACTCCTAATCATAAACGGCGTAGTTCAACTCTGGTAAAGACATTTTCCTAGAAAAATATCCCACTAAATTTTATCCAACTTTCACCTACTTGTAATAAGGCAGCCGCTATGACAAAGTTGGAGGCATCAGTAGACGTAATGAACTCCTTTAAAGGGTGACATGGAGAAGAACAGACGTGGTAACAGGGTGCGCTTCACTGCTTGAAAAGCATCCTTCATAACGGGGACCACTGAAGCACCTTGGCACCACTAGCTCTATACAAGGGCGCTGCCACCTCAGAAAGGTTTGGCGTGAACTCATTGAGGAACTTACACGTCCCCAGAAAGCTCCTCAATTCTTTTACTGAAGTAGGGGTCATACACTCATGAATCGCCTTCTCCTTGTCTGGAGTTTATCATGTGTCCTTGGTCAAACACGACGTTGCCCAGAAAAGTGACCTGGGACTTGAATAATTCGCACTTGCTAATCTTCAGCGTAAGGCTGGCTGCCTTTTTTACAGCTCCACCAATTGCCGAAGGTGTACTGCATGGGACTCCTGATTAAAGAGAAACACCAGAATGTCGTCTATGTAGGCAACCGCGCATACCCTTAACAAGTCCCCCAACGCTGCATCAATGCGGCGTCGAAAGATAGCAGGGGCATTCTTAAGCCCAAAGGGCATGACCCAAAACTGGAAGATCCCTTTTCTGGTATTAAATGCGGTTAACCACTCTTGTCCCTTTTTAATCTGGATATGATTGAACGCATTGAGGCAATAAAGATTGATGAAAATCTTCGCTTTTTCCACATAACGTGCAATCTGTGAATCCAAAGGGATGGAATGGAAGTCTGGCAAAGTAACGTTATTGAGGTTCCTATAGTCCACATGGGCGCAGAGTGCCATCAGACTTCTCAACAAAGAGAAGTGGAGAGCATACAGGGGAGGTACGCAGAAAAATCGCACCTTTGGCTAAATGTTACTTCACCCAAACATCCAACGCCTCTTCCTCTCGGACAGTCAATGGGTAAATGGGGGAAGATATCTGCACCAGATCCACAGTGAGCTTGAAGTTACAATCAAACTCGGAGTGCTCAGGGAGGGCGTTGGCAGATTCTGCATCAAAAGATGATTTTAAACCCTAAAAAGCAAGAAGGTATAGGAACGTCCACTGAGGGCTTTCAACAAAGGGTCAAGGCTATAAGGGTGAAGGTAGGGCCAGTGGGGCAATTCGCCCTGGGCGTTGCCTCAGACAAAGGAAGAACTAATGTGCGACCATTCTTTAATGTAAGGGATAGGGTATTCTCCTTCAAGTTGGTTTTGACGGCAAACTTCCGCCACCACTCCACTCTCAAAATGATAGGGAACAAGAATTTTTGATAG
This sequence comes from Massospora cicadina, assembly GCA_022478985.1. Taxonomy (NCBI): domain Eukaryota; kingdom Fungi; phylum Entomophthoromycota; class Entomophthoromycetes; order Entomophthorales; family Entomophthoraceae; genus Massospora; species Massospora cicadina. The sequence goes on from JAKSZP010011856.1 coordinate 166,270, forward strand.
CCTGGAAATGATTGGACAAGTGGTACTTGCCAACCTGATAGTCCACTATCCCCCTAATATTCAGAGTGGGAATACCTTGTAATGCGCCTCCCTTAACCACACCACCTGGCAAGTAACTCAGCTCCAGGTAGTCGGCTAGGCATTGGTCCTTAAATTTATTAGAGGCTCCAGTATCCTTAATACAGTGGTGCTGAATTTTCTTAAAGGGGTTGAAAGGGTGGCAGACAGTAGAAAGAACCCTGAATAGTATTGATTAATAGCAGACAACGCCAGAACATCACCAACAAACTCATCCTCTGGAATTAGCATGTCAACATGGTGTGTTTTGGAATCATAGAAAGGGGAGGGATAGTTGGTCACTATTACTACTGAGGCCACATACCCCACCATGCCTTATGCAGGCGCATATACTTTATCATATTTAAAACTAACTTTTTCTCCACTTCCTGAGTGCCACGGATCATAGGAGGGGTCAAACGAGGGTTCTCAGGGGCTATTTGATATACTGGAATAGGGTCTCACCAGGCCATAAGAGCTAATAAACGGCTCAGAGGTTTGGATAAGATTTTCGTCATAAAACGCGTTTTTCAGACGTGAACGACCCTTTTCTCCCAACTGCAATGGAAGGCCCGATGTCATCCAAAGCCAACACCCCCAGGCCCATCTACGCTGATTCCGCCTGCCTTGTCTGAACGTTCTGTCAAAGGAAAACTCATTCATTTAATTTTGCATTGATATATTCGGCGGAAACTAGGGGAATCATGCCTTTCAGATCTCAAAGCGTCTGTATAACAGGTATGAGCATGAAGGGTGGATACTTTCCAGTTGGAGGCAACCATAATAACGCCAAGTTGCTCCAACCTTCAGGAAAAAGAGGAAACAGCTGTGTGGGTACTGACAGCTAAAGCTCACAGCCAGCGCCCACTGTTTCCACTTTGGAAAAATTCCATGCAGAAAAGTTCGTGCACATAGATTTGGGAGGTTGGTTGACTAATTTAAGGAGAGTGTCTATAACTCTCCTGTTCCCAGCATGGTAGCGCTCGGTGCACAGGCCCAACGCCAGGGAACTAGCTGTTAGAATAAAAGTTACTATTTCCAAGAGGAGGGTGCTGGAGCAAAAATAACTCAAGCAAAAGTGAGCGATTACCCAGGTAAAGCCCCAACCAAAAATGATGCAGTGCACTAAGGGAGGAATGGGAAACGTCCCAGGTTGGAGGGAACCTGGGAGAACTAGTGGTGCACTAGGTGATAGCCTTATCATATATAAAATGTTGTAGTTAAAGTAGTGTGAGACCTCCTCGAAGTGGTCCACACACTTGATTGATTGAGATGTCATAAATAAAATGGTAAAACAGGAAAATGTTTATTGGGAAGTCGACCAACAAGGAGGGTTGGTCATGGGAAACAGAAATAAACCACAACGGGGGAAAAAGGGGTTCGCTGAAGTGGGCCCAAGCACTGACCCACCAATAGGCACACACTACCATCCATATTGGTAGAATACGCCAAAACTGACTTCACTCGTGTAATCAATTGAAGTTGGATTTGACCCAAACGTGTTATTTCATAAATGGAATGAGTTTTAAAGACCCGTTCCTCAACTAACTGAACCAAACCATCTGCTCTTATTATGTAAACTGTTCATTTTAAAGCCTGGGCTGACATAAGGGGCTGGGCGTTTGGCACCTCACTAGTACCAACCTGGGCATGTTTAGCTTATACCCAGCGTTGGTCTAGCGTGTGCCAGAGGTCAGGGATAGCATGAAGCTTCACCTTATGAGCCTCCTGGCGCCTAGCCTTATCCTTGGGGTGGTCCCCATTATAATGTCATTTACCCATGACACAAACACTCTTGTCTGATAATGGTAATAACTTCATATCAGATTTGATGAAGAATTGGATAGATTTGGTAGGGGTTAAACAGAATTTCATTATCCCCTACACTCCATCATCTATCAGAAGTGTCAAAAGAATCAACGGTACCCTATGAGAAATTCTAAAGAAGATAGCTTTAGTCTAAAAGCCAAAGTGGGACCAGTTGCTCCCATCAGCGGTGCTGGCTTACTGTTTAGGTCACCACCATGTGATCGGAATGTCCCCTTCAAGGCCCTGTATGGGCGAGAGGCTGTGCTGCCTAACCTCATGGCACCTATCATATCAGAAGCTCAAAAGAATATACCACCTGAAAGCCACCAACAGGGTTTGGCTAAAGAGTTAATTAGAATTCAGTTGGAAGCTTCAAGAAAAATTGAAGCTAGTCTTTCTAGCCAAAGAGAAAGTATTAGAAGAACCAAGTTGTCCAAAATAAGTATTGGCGACAAGGTTTTGTTCTACAACTTAGTAGGAACACAACAAATGAGACTTCAGGCTATTTGGACCCAGCTTACAACCATCATAACCAAGGGTCAAGTGGAATACTCAATCAATGATAAAGAAACTAACAATATTTTTATAGGTTATGCCTGTCACCTTTGAGCATTCCCAAGACCTTATCTTGGAAAAGGAGTGTCACAAATGAGCTCACTAGTGGTACTCCTAGTCAGACCTCAGCCTGTGGAATTAATTTAAACAATAACAACATCCAAATTAGTGACAACTCTGGCGACCAGGCTAACGTGGATGGAGGTGAAAGAGGCCCTTTTGTAGGCATTAATGGGCAAATTATTTTCCTTTCCGCCAGTGACGTCATGTGAAAAATCTTCGCCCTTCAATTTAGAAAAATTATTTAAATGAGGATGAAAATGATGCTCAAAATTTTTATGAAATCTTTTCCTTTCTATACCTTCAGGGGACTAAAATAAATTTGAATTCTAATGGTGACGCCCCAGGAGTTTATTAAGTTACGCCAGTGAGAACATCAGAAAACAAAAACGCATGTTGACAAATTGGGAAGTCGTCCAAACATTCAAACAACTCAAAGCACAATGTGAGGCGAATTATAGGAGTGCCATCCCTCTAACCCAATGTTAAGGAAAGTATTACCAGATATGGCAATCAATTCATTTCACCAGAAGCAATAATGAGCGGAAACCCAGAAGCAGGACCTAGAACAATGACCCTGAATATCCAAGCTTATGGGTAACTGCTGCGGGGTGAAGTTCTCACATACAAGTATAAAAACTAAAGAGTAAACAAGCTAATTCAGCAGTCAGACGCCGTCTGCCTAGAGGATCCTGAAAAATCCTTTAACGAATTCTTAAATTCCCTATATTTTACAATATCACATTCACTTATATCTTAGATTTCACGCCTGAAGTATATAAGACTTCACTTTTTATTCTTATAGTAGACCTTTCCACAGACTCTTAAGTTTATCCTTTTTGCTTTAAATTTTGTATATCACGTTAGTTTTGCCAGTATCCAGTTTAGGATTAACCTAATCTGAAGTAATCATCAGTAGCCTGTCTGGGATTAACCTGTTTTGAAGAAAACACTCTGCAGAGGATGCCTTGGTGCTGATAACGCCAAGGAAGAGGTCTAAAAGTTCCAGTTGAGTCACAAAGGCCAACGTATGTCAAAAATGTCAAAGAGTTTCAAGAAGTTTACCAAAAATGCGAGCAATTTATCCAAGCAATTGATGCACCAGGTGGTAACATCTGAGGAGAGTTTGCTTAGAGAGAATTGTTGTGATGTTAGCGAAGGTTGTCTGGTGCCTAATCTGCGTGGAGTAGTTCCACTAAGCAGCGAGTTGGCCTCTGAAGTTAAGCGAGCTGAGGTCAGTGTGCTTATAAAAATTCCTCTGATCTGTTCAAGCCTACTTTACCCTCTTTTCCTACCAAAAAAATCCTCAGTTGCAAGTCTTTGGGTAATGCCTACTGACTCACCTACTCCTTCATTAAATTAAAAGCTATTGTGGGCGGACCAACCACACCATAATTCATTGCTACCAACTTAGCCAAAAGAAGGAATCAAAAGATAAGATAGCTTAGGCAAGAGTCTCCCTCTGCTGACGAAACTCAAATGCCTCCCTCTTCCAGTTCAACGCCTAGTACTTCTGGTTGCTTCATGTTAGATGACCCTGCTTCAATTAGCTTCCTCCTTTCCCTCCAAGGCAATAAACACCTTTTTTCTTTTTTATATTATCCACTATGTTGTAATTTTCAACGGTATTGCTAGGATCTGTCAGGCTATTTGCACAGGTTGAGCCCTCTGAGCAATGGATGGACAATGTGGGGATCGTCAGTCCTTTGGATGCACTTGAAAATATACTAAAAAATAGGACAATTGCCCCAACCAGTTCTTTTATTTATTTTTATTTATACAGCGTCTTCTCTGTCCCATCTCATCTGCACTAAAAAACCTTTCTTTCTCAATCGCCCATTTCACTTATATACATCAGCTTCAGGCGATAATATTTCTCATTGCTTGAGTTAATCTATTCCGCCAAATTTCCTCAAATTTGGCTTGTTATTCTTAATCCGCTGTCGCCCTATTTGTAGGCGATTTACTTTGTATTCGTAAAATATCAACATCGCCTTATTGCCTTATATAGAGGCGATCCAATAAACTCATTATATCTAATAAGACCCATTATATCCCAATATCACCTCATCTCAAGGCAATCAAATATTTGTAACTGATATTATGTTGGTGGATTCCGCCTGGCTGTCCCATGATTATCGTCCAGTCATATTAAAATCATGACATTACCCCCTCCTTGACTGGACGATAAGATCCTATTGTTTGTAAGGTCTGAGGAACTTTGCGTGTACTTGGTTAATGATCTGACCACTTGTAGGATCCTTAATAGTATATGCGTCGACTCCAATCTTCTCTATTACTTCAAATGGGCTGACCCAGATACTAGCAAGCTTATGCTTCCACCTGAATCCATGCTGATTGTGAAAGAGAACCATATCACCTTCCTTGAATGGCACCAACCCACTAGAGCATGTCTGATCAGCAGCCTGATTCCTAACCTTCTTAGCCAAGCTGAAGGAATATGCTTCAGTTTGTAGCTTGATCAGAATGTTTGCAAGGTTAGTCAAATAGCGGGGGGTTCTAATCTGCCAGTGTCTTCTACACATGCATAAAGCAAAGCTGGTAGAGCCGGGTGTCAGCCATATAATAATTGGAAGGGGCTCTTCCCTATGGCGGAATGGTAACTAGTGTTATAAGCGAACATGGCAGTGGAAAGAAGGGAGCTCCAATCAGAAGGGTGATCCATTACTAATTTTAAGAGTATGTTCACCAGAGTTCCATTCACTTGTTTGACCATTCCATTGGACTCAGGGTGGTATGGGGTCATCAGAACTCGCGGATCCCCATAAGCTCATTCAGCTTGGGAAGTATGTGTGAGGTGAAGTTGGTGCCATTATCAGTGAGAATAAACTGAGGGCAACCGTGCCACTGAATAATGCATTCCAGCACGAATTTAGCCACATTAACTGCCCCCAGATCTCATATCACCCTTGCTTCAACCCACCGGGTCAAGTGGTCAATAGCCACTGGAATGTATTTACAACGGTTGGCTCCTGTTGGCAAGGGGCCAACGACATTGAAGGAGACTATATGCCAAGCGAAATGTGGTTTTACTAACTGATATGACATCTTACGGTGGAATGGCTTCTTCACTTGTCACTGATAGCAACAGGAAATTTTTTTGAGCACATTGAAACTCATACTTTCCCAATAGTATTGTGGGCGTAACAACTCCATAGTCTTACGCACGCCACTATGCCTGACCACCCTGTGAGCGCTCATAATGATTCCCAGCCATGCGGAGGGCCACGGGAAATTCACCATAGAATTGCCAATTCATTTGTACAGTTCTCCATTCCGTTGGAAGGTATTCGTGCACAATTCATTTAACATTTTGATTACTTGGTGCAGTTCTTTGTCATATTTTCCGCTGATCATCTTATCATACATCACGTCGCTAAGGTCCACTGTCACCGCAATAGTTGGTAACTGAGATAAATTGTCAGCATTCTGGTGCTTTGCTCTCAGCTGATGGATAATCTCAAAATCGTAAGCCTGTAACTTGAGAGCCATCGGGCCAACTGTCCTTCTGGTTCTTTGATATTCTGCAACCAGCATAATGACGCGTGATTGGTTACAAATTTAAACTTTACCCCATGCAGATAGACTATGAATTGTTTATATGTGTAGATTACTGCTAAGCACTCTTGCTCAGTCACAGTATAGCTACGCTCATGAAAGTTCAGACTATGACTACAGAACGCAACAGGATGTAATTCTCCCTCATCATCTTTCTGAGAAAGTACTGCCCCAACAGCGGAAAGGGACGCATTCATCTGAATGATAAACTCCCAGTTGAAGTTTGGATATTGCAACACCAGTGCACTGCTCAACGCCATACAGAGTGCATCAAAAGTGGATTGATGACTTTCCATTACTCAAACACAGCGTCCTTTTTAACAACTCAAATAGCGGGCCCCAATACAGCTAAAATTAGGGATAAAGCGTCAGTAGTACCTGACCATCCCCAGATTACCTGTATGTCACGCTTACTATTAGGTGCAGCCATTTTTCTGATGGCCTCCACCTTATCCAGTTGTGGCTGCAGCCCAGTTGAGTCTACCACAAAACCCAGGTATTCTAGCTGATCTATGAAAAAGTTACACTTTCAAGGTTTAAATTTAATGTTCGCCTCAGCCAGCTGGCGGAATACTGCTTCAAGGTGGTCTAGGTACTCCAAAAAGGTTTAAGAGAAAATGTTAATATCATTGAGGTATACTAGGATGCATTACAGTTTCAGGTCAGCAAGAATAGTGTCCATGGCCCGCTGAAAAATAGCAGGAGTGTTACACAGTCCTTGAGGCATCCGTGCTTGTTGAAAAAGGCCTTTAGAGGTGATCAAAGCACATTTTTCCTGTTCCGCCAAGGGTAAATCAAATTTTCCAGTAGCCTGATATTAAGTCCATTGCAGAAAAGTAGCGGGCACCCCCTAATTGGACCAGAGCATTGTCAATTCTTGGCAAGGGGTACGAATCCTTTTTTGTAATACTGTTAAGCTTCTGATAGTCTATTACTACCCAGTTGGTTCTGTCCTTCTTTTTTACAATTAGAACATGTGAAGCCCATGGCGCTTGGATGGCTCAAGCATCCCTTGTTGTAATAACTTATCAATTTCTTTGGTAACCATGTCTTCTGCTGCCCAAGAGTGGCGGATCAGTTGAGACCTTATTGGAGGATGATCACTGGTGTCCAATCAATGGACCACCCCCCAAGCACACCCTAAATCGTGATCATCAACAGTGAAAATCCCCTTGTATTTCTGAAATAAAGCCATTGCTTGATCTTTTTGCTCATCCAATAATCCTGTTAAATTACTCCGCGGTACCACCATTAGTACATTGACCTATGGTTTGAGCGGTAGTCCAAATTCATCCGATGAAAAATCATTAACCTGACGGACCTCATCTATGGGAATCAGATGTAGATATGATATAGTTTGGTGGCGGCAGATTTGCATTATTTGCTCTGCAGGTTTGCTAACAAAACCTTTATCTCCCCATGTCCCTAGTAGCATAATTCCTGGAGCCACCTGCAGCTCAAATTATGTTTGATGATAGAGCCCAATAACTTCCCCATATAACCCACTTGGCACTTATACCTCTATTTCAGTATTCACTAAGACTTGATAGCTGGAAAGATGGATATGGGCCCTGCCGCTCGAAGAGGTACCCCTTGATATTCATAGATATGCTGAGGAAGGGCCCAAGTTTTGCGCTTTAGTCAATGGTAGCAAACAGGCCATGCCCCATCACTATAGACGAGGTGATATGACTTGTATGCACCAGATCCTTTGGTACTCCCTTAGTAGTAAAGTAAATTGGGATCTGCTGACCCAGGATGTTGAGGGTCTCCTCCATCATATCAACGATAGCCCCAAATGACGCAGAAAAGAAGTACCAATTAATATGTTGTAGTATTCATTCAGTAACATAATTGCTGGAGCTACAATGACAACGGACCCAAAGTGCAGAGGCAGCGCACTATAAGCTCCCTCGGAGACAGTGCTTACAGCTCCAGAAGCTCTGTAAACCATGCGATGGTCTACAGCAGGTTTCAACTTCAATTTCTGCATTAACTTAATGGAAACTATATTTACTGGAGCACCAGTATCTATTATAGCGCGAACTCTATTTTTACTACAAAAATATCACAGTATATACACTCAGAATAAGAAGAATATTGACTGTTTAATATGTGAACATTTACGAGCTCTCTTTTCCCAAGAAAATTCATAATCCCCTCTCTGACTTGGGGTGTTCTCTGACAATGACGTCTACTGGAAGGGCGACGTTTACTCCTTTCAGAGTTGGCGCATCTGTGGCAGAATCAAGTTGGTCCAAGGAAGCTTGATCAAGCATTTGATAGGCATAGGGCTTCAGTTGATCATGGGGCTCTTCTTCTGCCGCCACCTTAGCTTGAGCTTAGTTACTATGTTTACTCCTCCAAACGGCTGCTGGTATAGAATTCCGTCATTGTACTGAGGAACTTTCGCAGAGTATACTAATATTGATTTGGGGACATGTTGAGTGGGTATCGCAGAGGTAGAGGGTCCCATCTCTACACCGCTCCATCTTTTCCCTGGCAGTATTGGTCTTGTTGTATGTAATTCATGCGGCGATTGTGGCAGAAATTTGCCAAATGACCAGGGTGACCGCATTCATAGCAGTTAACCCCATAGGAACCACGTCCCTGGTTATCATAAGCATGTCCAGACTGGAAGGGCTGGGGTCGTTTAGTATACCCAGTTCCAGGTCAGTAAGCTGATTGTTGACAGTCAGCGTAATTAGGTCCAGGTCAATAACTAGGTTGCTGGCGGTTGTCATGGCCAGCCCATTGATGCTGATCAAACTGTTGATTATAATTTGGTCAAGGATGAGGTGCAGAGTTATAGTAAGGCTGAAGATTACTAAATGAAGCTGGAGGAGGACGATAGTATTCTCTAGAACAAGAGGGTGCTATGATAGTGGTAGTCTTGTGATCCGAATTTGGTGGCGAAAAGTTAGGAGATACCAGATGTAAAAACTGTACAATCTTAAGCAGAGGTACATCATCATCTAGAAGCGGCGAAATAACATTAGAAAGTTCATGATATGACTTCACCATGGCGGGCATGGCAATGCACATGTCAGCTTCCGCTAAGTACCCAGCTCCAATCAGCACATGGGCTTCTGTTGTGAATCGATCAGTGAACTCAATGAGAGTCTCATTTCATTGGTATCCGATTGTTAAGAATTCTGCTTTATGCTGTGACATTTTTGTTTCCTCAAAACAAGCGGAGTACAGTGTCCTTTACATCCTTATAGGAGAAAGAACTACTGGTGAGGTAACAGGTGACCTGATCAGTGCTTCCTACATCCAGAGCAGATATTAGCATCTTAGCCTTCCATTTTAACAGAGGCTCCTTCTGCGGCGAACTCAAAACGTTTAAAGAACCCATGGATGTTCCCATTACAGTCAAATGGGGGTATCTTTTCAATATTAAGTTCCTCCTTTCATTCACAGTTGTTAGGCCCACACTGAGGAATGGAATGAGACCTGAAAGATGATTCTCGATGAGGAGTGGGATTAGTGGAAGTTGGGATATTTGTCACTTCTGGGGTAGCATGACCGTCAATGGTAGGTGGTACAGCCATCACTGGAGGTAATTAGTGTTCTGACTCATATAAATATCCAGTGCTATTATTGTGAGTGTCATAGTTTTGACCAGTACTGTCTTGTCCTACATAGGATGCTTCTTCTTGATAGTTATCATCCTCCCAGCGAGATGATTGAGAAGGAGTAGAGAATCTTTGTTCTGCATATTGCAGCCGCTGGGTGGTATTATTTAGTCGTTCAGCAAGTTCTTAGTTTTGTAGTCCCAAGATTTGCATTTGACTAAATGTACTATCAAGTTGGTGCATGACTGCGTTATGTTCTTGAAGGAGTTCATCTTGGTGTTTAAGTACCACGTCCAAGGTAACTTTGATTTACTCATATGAAGCTCATATGGGGTTCTGGGAAGACTCCCTAATGACACAGCTTGGGTAAGGCATGGTTGGCAACTGGAGTTCCTGAGTGTTAGGAGATGATTAATGGGCCCCCTGTAGTGAGCACCACTGTTGTAATTTTGAATGGTATCGCTAGGATCTGTCAGGCTATTTGCACAGGTCAAGCCCTCTGAGCAACGGATGGATGATGTGGGGATTGTCAGTCCTTCAGATGCACTTGAAAATATATTAGAAAATAGGAGCAATTGCCCCAACCGGTTCTTTTATTTATTTTTTATAAATACAGCATCTTTGCTGTCCCATCTCATCTGTACTAAAAAACCTCTCTTTCTCAATCGCCCATTTCGCTTATATACATCAGCTTCAGGCGATACTAATTCTCATTGCTTAGGTTATTCTATTCTGCCAATTTTCCTGGAATTTGGCTTGTTATTCTTAATCCGCTGTCACCCTATTTGTAGGCAATTTACTTTGTATTCATCAAATATCAACATCACCTTATCACCTTATCGCCTTATATAGAGGCGATCCAATAAACTCATTATATCCAATAAGACCTGTTATATCCCAATATCGCCTCCTCTCAAGGCAATCTAATACTTGTAACTGATACTATGTTGGCAGATTCCGCCCAGCTGTCCCAAGATGATCATCCAGTCATATCAAAATCGTGACACACTATCAAATTAAAAATCTTATAATCATCTCCTCTAGTGATAGTTAGGCATTAGATGACAAAACTTTTTAAGCAAATTGAAAATACTTATCCTGGCTGCAGCAAAATCTTCCTATAGGCTCGCCACACCTTTTAAACAATTACTTCTTATCAGTTACTTTCAATAAGGGTCTTCATTAATACTAGTAGAGATAGTTATGCATAAAGTTAACAATAATTATAATTGATTCTGGATCACCAGTTAACGTTATATCTTTTAGACTTATATATAAAATTTAAATTTCTTATGGCCTCTTTTGCAAAGTTTAATATGAGATGGCAGGAGCCCAATCCACTAAAGTGATAAGAGCCAACTCAGCTTTACCCCTTCAGTCTAGTAAGCTTCTAGTTACCACTACCAAGATCTCCTTAGAAAATAGAAATTTATTAACTGCTTATCAGAGTCCTTTTAATGTGAGAATTAAAAAGCATGATCAATAATATAGAAAAATTCTTTTCCCTTCTGGGATATTGAATACCCTTGATAATTGATCTCCTAACCAAAACCAAGGGGGATTAAATAGTCATACTTGCCTCATCAATAGTGCCACCTTCATTTGTAAAATAGAGTTTAAACTAGGGGTGTAAAACTAAATTGCCCCCTGAAGAAATCAATGCCAAAAACATAATACTTCTGTATGCCCCATTACTTTAATGTCCCCTCTAGTTAGCAGGTTATTGTGGACTCTAGAATCTGGATTCACATTCCATCAAACCAAGTCTTGTAGTTAGGTGGGCACCCTAATCCTTTCATCAAAGAGTCTCTGACCTGCCCCGGGATTATAGACTCCACATAAGGAAAATCCATCTCTATTTTATTAAAAATTGAACTGTTTAGCCACTTTGAGCTCATTACCATTTAATCATCGCCTATGCTAAACTCTGTCCTATTAAAAATATCATTGAATTAAGTAATTTCAACTCTCTGTATAATTTAAGGTTTTTTCCTAATAAAAATAACTTTTTTGAAAAAATTGTGTATGGCCTCACCATATCAAACGCCAGGATATAAAAGCCCTTCTTAATGAATATAAGATTTTTTCTCTTCAGGACCACGTTACTATTAAAAGATGTTTGGAGTATTTCACCAAGTCAATACTGAAGATTACCACCCATCTATATATAGAGCTTATCAGAATTCTAAGGTCGAGGAGGCCCAAGTAGCTCTGGAGCTGAGACAGCTATAAGAGGCAATACTTCTTGTATTCTCAAAAAACCCTTGAGCTTCCACGCTCCTGTTTTTTGTAAAAAGAATGGCGGATATCTTTTTGCTTTTTACTATCTCAAACTAAATTCCATTACCTGAAAGAATAGTTATCCCCTTCCTCTTATAAATGACTCCTAACACCTAATGTCTGTTGCTAAATATATTTTGGCAATGGATTTTCCAGTGGCTTTCAGGTTTATCTCTTTATTGGGGGAAGCACTGACTAGGGGTTGTGACACAACTATGGGTGGATGCCAGATTGGGCTCCCCATTAACTTGGGATAAGCCAGATCTGAAGTATCAGGGATCAGCCCCAATAATTAATCTATACTTAAATTTATATATTTGATACTGGCGACTAAATGCTGAGGATGTCAAAACATTAATTGGGCTGCAGGCTAATTACCATCTGATGCTGACCTAATTAAGTCACCCCTTTTTGAGATCACCAGTGAATAATGCCAAGAATGATCCCACTCCCCATTTTATTATTTAGGTTGCTTATATTACTTGTTATTGTAAATCAAAGCCACCATTTCCCCTCCTGAATACATCTGTTCCTGATCCATCAAGGTTCTATAAATACCTTGAGGATCATTTCAATAAAGCACCGTTTCTCACAATCTCTTTTACTTTTTAGTTTACCAAATGTAACGCACTGGCTCCTTCCAGTGAGCCACGAATGAATTGGGAAGCAAGGCCCAAGTCATTGACCAAGGGTAGATAAGGTCCCTGAAACCATTCTTCTAGTGTGTGCTACGGAGCCACAGATAAACACCCCTTGGAAGACAGTTGCGAGTATGCTTACCCCCAGCAACATGCCCTGACTCCAATACAAGGTTTATAGGGAGGCAATAGCCTTCCCAATCTTGCTATCAAAGTCCACCTCCTTTTTGCATATGCCAAACATGGCCGCTGTTAGAATAAATTGATCAATATAAATCTCGGAAGACAGTAATAAAAAAGTAAGGCTTAAGAACGTCTTTATTTGATGTATTTAGGCAAGTTGATAGAAAACGGAACTAGAGAACCTCCCATTCTCAAGCCCCTTCTCTTATATCTCTCTGCTGCAAAAATAGATCAAGATCATTCTTCATGATTGACACTATATCATTTGAAGTAAGCCATAAACAAACCCCAATTGTTCAAGCCAGATTGAATTCCATAGTGGATGTACCACACCCAAGAATTGTTCCAATTCTAATTTGAATCCACTTTAACCTAGAAACCACCCACTTCAAAACCATTTGTTTAACCCTAGGCTTGCGAAACATCTAACCGCTGTCCTTCCCCAGTCTCAATCCCAACCTGTAGTCTAGCCAAAAATAATGTTCTCTTACCCCCTCTATCTTCCACACCAGCTTGTCCTGACTTATCAAAGATAAGGGCAATATGATATTGAGGGAAGACCTCAACCATCACACCAAAGGCCTTAATGGCCTATTAACTCGCTGGGGGATTTGGGACCCTGACTAATTAAAGGTATGGGTTGGAGTTGCTTCCTCGTGGCCTGACAAGTGGTGCTCCCTGCCAGGTGCCCCTGAGTTCCCTGTGAGAGCTAATTTGGGGAAAAGAGGAGTGGTGGTCGCAACTGAGGGCCATTGGCTTGAGGCATATGCCATGGGCCTAAACAACCCAGGAGGTACAACCTGTCCTGGCCCCTGCCCCAAGAGGGCAAGCCAGATCGGAAGTGGTAGGATCAGTTGGGGAGGCCCCCTAGCTGATCTGATTCTGGATTATTGGCAGACAAGCCCAGGATACCCTGACCCCTGCCCCAAGAAGGCAAGCAAGTGGCCCTGACCCCTGCCCCACAGAGGGCAAGCCAGGATGAGGGGGGACTAAGGGCCCCCCAAAAATAGCCTGGGCAGCCAATCCCAGTTTACCAGGGTGTCATCTCTGATGCAAGCTCTTATGCTGATGCTGGCCTCAGCACGTATGCTAAGACCTCCTCCTGATACTGGCCCCCGCGCCAATGCCAGGTGCCAATCCTGATGCTAGGACCTCCTCCTGATGCCAGCCCCAGCGCTGATGCCAGCTCTTATGCCAATGCCAGGGCCACTCCCTGATTACGCTCGCCAGATCCCACTTTTGAGTCCACGCCAACTACCTTGGCCCATTCCACCCTGCTGCCTAGATCTGGTGCCCCCACCTCAGCTCTGACTCCTAGTGAGGCTTGGAGGTGCTCTGTCAGGAATCTCCCTTTATTGGGGGAAGACCTGACTTGGGGTTGCGACCTGTCTATGGGTGGATGCTGAATTGGGCTCCCATTAACTTGAGGTAAGCCTGATCCAAAGTATTGGGAATCAGCCCCGATAATCTAATTATATTTATTTTTATTTTTTTGACTTGTGACTAAATGCTGAGGATGTCAAATCTTTAATTGGGCTGTGAGGAATTACTATTTGATGCTGACCCAATCAAGTCACCCCTTTTGGGATCACCAGCGACTAATGGCGAGGATGATCCCACTACCTTTTATAATTTAGGACAATTATATTTATTTGTTATTGGTAATTGATGCCAACATTTACCCCTTCTGAATCCATCCATTCCTGATCCTTTGAGGTTCTATATATACCTCGAGGATAAAATTTAATAAAGCACTGTTTCTCACAATCACTTTTCATTTTTAGCTTACCAAAGGCCTTAATGGCCCATCAACTTGCTGGGGTCTTTGGGGCCTGACTAGTGTTAAGCATGGGTTGGAGTTGCTCCCCTGTGGCCTGACAGTGGCTATTGTCAAATTGAACTGTCCCATGAATATTGAGAAAAATGTGATTTTATCTCTAGTGAAGCATTACTAGAGCCTACTCATATGCCACAGGGGCTATGTAATGCCTCTGCCACCTTTATATAAAAGATGGATGAGCTATTAGGCGAATTAAAATGCTCCTGTGTGTTAGTTTACCTTGATGACATACCCATTTTTCTCTCAAACTTTTAACACCCATTTAGCACATTTGAAAGAGGTTTTCCAATAATTTATGGCAAGCTTTAAAGTTTATTTATTTGAGGCAAGCTGACCAGGGGATGGATATATTAAATTAGAAAGAAAAGTATTGGCATGAACCCTGAGCAGGGTCAATTCAATCATAGAAAGTTTTTTTGTCTCCAGAATGAGACTCAAAGCTTTCTGGTTATGTCATGGGTAAGGCTTTTGTGTTATAAAAACTAATAAACGCCAATCGCTTCCTTCATCTGGCACCCTGATTGAAATGCAAAGAAGCTTCTCTAAAGTTAAAATCCTCCAAATGTCCGTCATGTATTGGATTTTTTGGGGCATTTAGTGAATAAGGAAGGAATATTTTTTATGGAAGACAAAGTCACAGAATTTAAAAAATGTCGCTACCTAAGTCCCTTCAAGACGTACAAGTTTTTCTGAATAGTTAAATATTATTGGCAATGTTTTTTCTACCTTGAAGATACTGCGGATCCCTTAGTTTAACTATTAAAGAAAGGGATTCCTTTACAGTTTAAAAAAGATCAGAAGCAGCCCTTTGACCTATAGTAAGTAGCCCTTACTTAAACCCCTTATGCTTATTCATCCCAACTTAGATAATTTTTTCTGCTATTCACAAATGCCAGCGTCATAGCTATATATGCTAAATTATCATACTATGAACCAAAAAGTATTGTACAATCTAATAGCTTATTATAGAAAAACTTGCTTAAAGCTGAACGCATATTATAGCGTCACTGAGCGGGAATGTCTGGCAGTATTAATGCCATTGAGCACTAAGAACCCTACTTCTATGAGGCACACTTTATAATAATTAGTGACCATGCCTCATTTCAATAGCTCCGCCATATAAAGGATCCTGATGAAAGATTAGCCTAATGGACATTAAAGCTCCAAAACTATTATTTCTCTATTAATCATCATCCTAACCTCATAAATCAGAACGCTGATTGTTTATCTCGTTTATCCATACTTACTTTAACTGACCATGAGGAAGATTATCTATATGATCTTCAATCCCAACTTAACTTGTGGAAAAAAGGGTCCCTCACTGTCCATTGAGAATTAGAGGAAAAGTTGGGAATACTCAGAACAAGAATGATAACCTATGCAAACTAGTATCACAAAAATGGTTACCCTTTATCTGACCTTCTGCTTGTATAGACGTCGTCTTAAAAGGACATTTTCAAGTTAACATGGAGGAATTCAAGAAATTATTATTGACAAAAACACAATGGTATTAAAGAAGATGCTTTCATCAAAACTAAAATCATTGAAGTCCTGCTTGGTATGCAGAAGTCATGGTTGCCCAATATCCAATCCCAGTATCCAGTAATTTAACCATGTAACCCTTTAATACAGTAGGTGTTAATGTAATGGGTCCCCTAACCTAAGCATCTAATGGTCATTGATTCCTTCTCTTAGCTGTGGATTACTTAAGAAAAAGTTTATTGAAGCCACGTCTCTACCCACCATATTGGCAAAAGCTAATGCCACGTTCCTGTAAAAATAAAAGCTCAAACATGGGTGCCCTAACATAATTCTCTCTGACAATGGTCAGAATTTTCATTAATTGTTGGTCCAAGAGTTAACTGAGATAATGGGGTCCATCAAGTGTTCTCAACCCCCTACCATCCTGTAACTAATAGGATGGTCAAGCAAGTAAATGTAACCCTAACGTCAAGCCTCCAGAAAATGACTTACACTGACTCCCTACATTAGCCACAATACCTATTTGGTGAAATTCTGTCCTATCAAGTGAGTTACAATCAGTTGTCAGAAATGTCCCCCTTTCCAAGCCTTGTATGGAAGGAACCCTCAATTACCCTCCAAAGTGTAAACCTTTCTAGATAAAGCCTACCATGAAGCCCCTGAAGTTACTATGAGAATCACCCTTAATAAGATTATCTGACTTCAGTCCTTGGCTTCTGAAAAGTTGTCTGAATCTAACACCTGAAAAACCAATAAATTTAACAATAATCATGTCACTATGCATACCTTCTAACCAAATTATTTTAGTCCTCTTTTACCATCACCGGCTTGATAGAAGAGACGAGTTGGGGTCAAACTGGTCAAGGCACTATAAAGTTATTTATAAATAGGGAAATAAACATTTAATTATCGAGGTTTCTAAGGGACTGTCATTTATCAGTAGACAGCTGATTTCTGCGCTCATTTACACCCCTACGCCAAGATCTAGAAGGGGGCCTTGTCAAGATTCTAAATCTTACCAAAGAGTCAAGTCAAATTTATATGGGCTCTGAAACTGATCCAAAGGCCTTGACAAAACTACTGTCAGGGATGATCCCCAATTAACTTTAACAAGACCTCTCAATATTGAGGTCTAAACCAATCTAGGAGGTCAAATATTGTTGCCTCAACTACTGTAGCTAGACCTCACCAAAACCTTGAATAGCCAATTAAATTATATCTCGACTCTGATGTGCTTGGATATCTTCCCCAAACTACTTACCAATTTTCTCTACAATTATGTTCAAGGGAAAATAAACTTTATATTCTCTTTTGCTCAACTAGTTTGGTTGCCGCTACCTCATTAGCAAAGTTATTGGGATAATCGCAGATTAAGGAGTGTTTTTCCATTAATCATTACCCTTTATGAATTTATTTAAAATTTCCTTGCTCCTGGGAATTTTGATCCTAAGAACTATTCTGGAGCAGTGGGCTTTCATCTCCTGTGTCCCAACAAGTATTAAAAAAGCTGACTGATCTGGTGGATCAATGCAATAGTACCTTAAATCAATAGTTATGATTTAAAAAGCAAGAATAGATCCTGTACTATGCACTAAAGATCAATCCATGCAACTTTGGATGAATTAGGAGGCACTTCTGCCTTCAAGTGTACCCCCTTCTTACAATGTGTTATAGTAAATCTTTCTTCTTAAGTATCATGTGACCACTACCTTTGACAAAGGTTAACCCTTTTTAATTCTTTTTCTAAGTGGGCTATATAAACTCCCAATATAAATGAATATAGGATCTTACATCTATTATAATAAACTTTACACTGATATAAACCTGGGAGTTTATCTTCAGCTCCATCTTGATTGTAAGTTAGAAGGTACTCAACTGGTCTAACTCTTCACTAAGTTCTTCCGCGCCTGCCTCCTTGGCCAACTTCTCTACTTGGCCTGTCTTTTTTGGCTGCCTTTAGGCCTTTCTCTCTGATAATTATGACATACTAAGCCTACTGCTGTTAGCCTTATTGTATAAATTCTAGGTATTTTCACTAGCGAGCATCTACCCCTACAAGAATTCCTATATGTGGTGCTTACTACAGGGCACCAAGCACACATTGATATTCACAGTACCTTAAATGCTAAATGACTGACACTCCTGTCAGATTCTGGTGATTGACTCAGAAATAAACCTTTGACAACCATCAGATTGGGCCAAATATCAATTCAACGCTCAAGCTAATATCTTAACTTTAACCCCAAAGCTTATTGTGATTACACAATTTGAGCTGAATAACTCAACTTAAATTCAGTCAAGCAATTTATCAATAAGCTTGGGCCGAATAAACTCACACATCATAGCTGATTATCTATGCATCAAATCTCAGCAATTGGTCCAATTTATCGGGAACTTAATCAACTAACTTGTATACAAAATTGTTTGGGACCAACCCAAAGTAAACATCTAAAACTCCCATGGACCACCAGATGAATGTAAAAAGTAATCGATTTTCCGCCCTAGGGCGAACTTTGTATGTTATCTGCATAATTGGCACAATAGCACTTGAAGATGGACTGCCCAAAATAGAGTACCTAGTGCTATTGAGAGAGAGAGGCCTACTGACGTCTCAATTAGGGGTATGTCATCTACTTTAATCGAGGCAAGTATTTCATAGAAGGTGTATTTTGTCAGCAGTATGACGAAACTCAAATCAAGAAGATCCTAGGACAATTTTGCATAATTTTATCACAATTTTTGTACCTGCATTACCAATTTTGAGAGTATTTTGCCACCAATAAACTTAAGAAAAGTTCTCAGCCATATCAGTTTAAGGGTTATACTGAAGTGGTAAAATATCTGTTGAATTTTGTGCTCAAATGTGGCCAGGAGATGCCCTAGAGGTATAAATACTGGCGCCTGGCCTAATGACTGATTATCAATTAAACATTTTATAATAAAATGTATTTTATTGTATCCTCTTTTTGGTTTTAGAAGAGTCTTACCTATGGAGAAGTGTCAGTAAGCTGAAAGCACAGCTTGTATTGAAACCTGCCTTGAAAGAAGTTCCCAGTTATGTTGGGAAAATTATGCCCAAAATTGACCAGAAGTGTCGGGGCTATTTTATTAGCCCTAGTGAGTTTCTGAACGGCGAATATATTGTAAGCCACTGGCCATATTGAGAATCATCTGGCGGAACTTTATCCCGAATCAGCGTGCAGGATACCAAATTACAAGAGATCTATCTTTGAATTTTACAACTCCCAAACAAGGTTTTCCTAACAGGTGATGAATGGGAAGGAAGGCAATACCAGCTTGGAACATAATCCAACGGGATTGTTCAAAGGAGAGTTAATAAGCAAAAGAAGCATCTACACTGCGCCATAAAAAAGTTCTAATAGAAGCCATGCTATTTGTCTTCTCGCTGCTGTAAAGATGTACAGTGCATCTAAATTGCGCTGCAACAAGTTCTATAGAAGCCCTGCTATCTGTTTGCTTACCTCCATAATGATGTACAGAGTGAAGCCACACCAAACCTAGTATATAAATTTTCTAGATACAGCCTAGTCCACCCTATTTTAACTGGCGTCTCCCCTTTAAAGCAAAAAGATGAAGACCAAATCTAGTTACTTGAAGAAAAAGTAAAGTGTGCCTTATTCCACTTTAAAAAACATAAAGCTAATAAAACTAACAACAATTATTTGATGCATAAGAAGGTCCAAAAACCAATAACCAGCACATTAAACACCTGGAAGCTGATTACCATGGATTATGCAAACAGCAACCCACTGCTCAAGATCATATAGACTCTTGAGACTCAAGTCCAAGTCTTATAAAGCAAAAATGATGCCTTGAAAAAACAACCAGGGACCCTTTATTCCATCCTTAAGCTTACTTTGGAAGAATTACCAGTTAAATTGAAGCCCTCACAAGATCAAATTAAACAGTCAACTGCACCTCAATCCAACATAAATAGAATTCCAAGTATACTGATAAAATACCCCTACCATATTTGCTTTAAACAGATTGGTTCCCAAGAAACCTCTTTCTGAGACTGTATTGATGAGGACCAAGAAGGGGGAAATTGGTATCGAGTTTAATGAAAAGAAACAATCTTTCACGCAAATCAACTTTGAAATGATGAACCCATCAATGACTTTGTGGATCACTTCCACACTGAAGCTCAATTTCTAGAAGAAGTGAGGATGCTCACTCTCAGTGAGGCAATTACTAATATCATTGCTGCAACACAACATGAACGATATATAACACTACTTATACAAGAAGTGAAGGAACATCTTATAGCTATTTATGACATTTGTGAAGCTCGACTGAGGATTGTATCTTACTTAGATGCTGTTTTATGCTACATCCTCATCATCCAAGGTCTCACCAAACTTTAATACTAATAATTAATCTCACCTCACTTCTATCTTCAACGAAAAACTCTTTAACAAACAAGAAAGAAAATAACATTCAGTCTAGTGACAGGTACCCCTTGAAAATTAGGGCAGGGTGTATGCTCGCCGGTGCTAATTAGCCCCTGATTTCAACCTTATTACAGCAGAATTATTATTCTACCTGCCAAGATAAAATTCGTAAGAGAATTTACACCAATTATATCAGAATATTAAAACACTAATAATATTTGAAAGCTGGATTATTATGAGTTTTTATTAATTTGTGGTGAGGGGATCAAAATAAACCCTATTATGATCTCACTGCTTAGTATCTAAAATAACTCAAGGACTGAAGTGAGATAGGCGTAAATTTTTTATTAGTTTTGAGCCCAATTAGGAAATATAGGGTTTGACTTATCAGAGCTTTTGAAACTCAACTCGCTTTGATGGAATGGCTGATGGAGGGTTGATTGTAGTCAAGATGAACCTGTGGGGTAAAGGTTAAATATATATTAGTCAATCGGATGGTGGGACCTCTGAATGACTTGTCTGATTACGCCGCAGGGTCAGCGCAAACTGACTACCTAAACTTAAGCTATTCTGCCGAGAAGTAAAACAAAGGTATTACCCCAATTTGAGGGGTTACACCGAGAATTGGACAGGGTCTTTTTGCCAATATTATCACTATTTTCATCCAATACACTCTTCTCACAATATTGGACTTATAATTGTCCAACATCACCCCTTTAGAGTGTTAGGGAGTGAAGAAGGGTGAAGGAACCGGCCATGGACTTGGTTGATAGTAACTCCAGTAGCAGGGTATTTGATGGAGTACTCATCCGCTCGCTTATAAGTGACTACAAAAGGGCCTTTTTAAATAGACCCTAATTCTCACTTCTGGGAGTGATATGATTGTGGTAATACATTACTAAGTCTGACTTTTGAAAGGAAGGGAGCGGCTTCCTATGCGCATTTGCAGCCACACCTTCTTTGGTGACTGTTTTAGATAGGTTAGTCATGGCATCAGACTGCATCTGGATAATGTTTTAGGTTAATCTTTCCAGGACTTGGTCAGGATCATCTTACCTACAAGAGAAGATTCTTTTGCGAGCAATTCTGGAACTCTTAGTTCCCAACCATATAATAATGCGGAAAGGAGACATTTTACAGATTTGATTGTAGCTGATATGGTAGGTCATGAGGGCACTAGGTAAAAATTGATCCCAGTGTAGTGGATCTGAGCTGGCCATCTTTCATAATATGGAATACAAGGTTTCATTTTCTCTTTCCACAGCACCATTTGTGAAAGCGTTGTAGGGGGATGAGAATAGTTGCTGCATCCTCATGGAAGTAGCTAAAAGCTTCACCACCCGCGAGGTAAAATTCTTCTATTGTCACAAAATAGGACCTGAGGACAATCATGCCGGGTGAAAATATGTTGATGGAGGAAGGTGGCAGTGGCTTTGGAGATCCAGGAAGGGAGAGCAACCAATTCAACCCATTTGGTGAAGTAAAAAATGCCTACCAGGATATAGAGATTTCTGCTGATAGTCTGAGGTAGTGGTCTTACCACGTCTAGACTTATTGTATGAAATGGTTGTTGAGGCGTGGTGGGTTAGTATTTTTTTAGTACTAGATGGTCCCAATGGTGGGTTAGTATTAGGACTTGGGTTTGTAGCTGGATTGCTTCTTGCAGATTAGGCAGGCATGCATCACTTCAATAATAAACTCCATGATTCACTCCCAGTAGTATCCATACTTTACCCAATCATAAGTTTTGAGCACTCCACTGTGTCCAAGAATAGAATTGACTTCCATGATCACAGGAACTCGCTCAGATGGTTGGAGATAAAGCAACCAATTTACCCTTATTTTCTTAAACTACTTTCCACTTTCAACCTTGGTGTTGTGGGAGTGTCAGGCTAACATTTTCCTGACTAGTTCATCCTCATCCTCCCAGGCTCCGGGGTCATAAGGAGGTTGTGCAGCCTCTCTACTTCACTATTATCAAGGTGAAGGGTAGGCAGCCGAGTCAAACCATCATCATTCATATGGCGGGTTCCAGCTTGGTGCTCAATCTTCATATCATAGCGTTGGAGCTTTAAAGCCCAGCAAGCCAACCGCCAAGTGGTATCCTTCATAATTTGTAACCACTTCAGGGAGGCGTGGTCAGCGACCACAGTGAAGGAAGTTCCATATAAATAAGGGCGGTAATATTTTACAGCCAGCAGGACCTCAAGGCACTCCTTTTTGGTGACACTGTAATTGCGCTCAGCCTTGGATAACGTCTTGCTGAAACAAAATATGGGATGGTACACATTCCATTGTCATCCAACTGAGCTAGAACGGCTCCAACAGCGTAGTAAGAGGCATCAAACAGAAGGAAGGGTTTACCATAATCAGTGTGGCGCAGGATAGGACACTTTTGCAACAACTTCTTAAGAGACTAAAAGGCGGCCTATTTTTCAGCTCCCTAATGAAAAGGGACGTTCTTAGCCAATAGCCGTACAAGAGGAAAACTCAGCTGGGCGAACTTGGGAATACTTGGTGGTAATACCCCATTATACCTAAGAATACCTGGATATCGCGCAAGGTTTTTGGGAGAAAGCATTTTGTATATAGCCTCAACCTTGTCTATGAGGGGTTGAATACTGTCCTGTGATATGGCGTGTCCAAGAAAGTCTAACTTTTTTGGAAAAAGGTGCATTTGGAGATCTTAAATTTAATTTTATACTGACGCAAGCGTTGAAAGACTTCTTTCAGGTGAGTAAGATGGTCATTAAAGATCTTAGAAAACACCTTGATGTCATCAAGATAGATGATGACACAACTTAACTTGAGGTCGTGCATGATGTGATCCATGGCTTTATGGAAAGTTACAGGCGCATTTTACAACACCTGAGGTAGTTGGGTGGGTTAGAATAGTCCTTAGCTGCAAATCAGAGCGCATTTCTTTTGATCTTAGGAAGAGATATCCAGCTGCCAAAAGCTGCTGGCTAAGTCTATAGCCAATAAGAATTTGGAACCAGATAGCTGTGCTAGTAAGTCATCAATGCTTGGGATGGGATAACTATCCTTCTTTGTGAGGTTGTCTATCTGGCGGTAGTCCATCACAACCCTATGACCACCATTTTTTTATAAAAATGAGAGGTGACTACCAGGGGCTTTAAAAAAGGTACCAGGAGCCGAGAATCTAGTGCTATTTGAGCTCCATTCTCATCTGTTGCTCCTTATCTTTTAACTTACAATAGGGCTGGATTTGATGGGACTAGCATCCCCAGCATCGATGATATGACTCCAACCCTTCATATAACCATAGTTAGTCTCAGATTTAGAGAATATGTCACTGTTGGCATTTAGCAAGGTTTAGAATTTTTCCAGTTTTGCGATGGATAGTTCATCTATAATTAGCGTCAGTTAAAGTAAATAATGATTTATTGGCAGGTAGGCCATATCTGACATAGACCCAATGCAGTGACCGGTTAATTTCCTTTACTGAGATCAGCAGACCTTTCCCATTCTCCTGGTGTTTCTTTACAATCATATACTTACTGGTAAGGTTCCCCAGCAGAATATTGGTTTTGCTTGTAAGCTGGGTCTAGGACGCCTGGCAATACCTAAGGCTTTATGGGATTGATTCTATTATGGCTGGTTATGTGCATTAGGCAGTTGCAGGGGATTTGCAGGGTAATCTTGGTGTTGATCACCCTTTGTTCACCCGCTTTGATCAACACCTCCTCTGCTGTATAAAATGGAATGCCTTCTAGGGCGTCCACTAATTCAGGCAGCAACTTTGTATTCTGCCCCATTGTTGTGTAGCGTAGGATAAGACGGAGTAAGGATATTCAACCGTTCAAGCATATTCCTTTTTATTAATCCATTGTTGGAAAGAATCAGGGGGAACCTCATAGTTAAGCAGGTAGAGACAGCCCTGCTTCAGGTTGATAAAACAGTCATACTCAAGTATAAACAGAGTACCAATGAGAATGTCATAGGTATTGTTGGCTATAGCCACCACGGGGGCTGAGAGGAGGATTTTTTCAAATTTGATGGGTAAATATGAGTAGGCCCTAATAGCGAGTGTTAGTTGGACCAGCAGTGCCAAGCTCTTGGGTATGATAGAGTTCAGGGGTCTACTTAACTTTTTTACAAGCTTGCTAATACCACGTTCATGGGGGATTCAGTGTCAAGGATAGCAATGACTTATATCCCATCGACAACAACCTCCACTTTTGTTAAGGTTCTCCACTAGTACAGGGGAAGAGCGAGGACCTCTTTCAAATGGAGAGTTTAAGCAAGTCGTTTGGTAGTTTCAGGGTATTTATCTCAAATAGACTGCAGTATATACACACTCTGAGTGGATCAAATCAGCGTGGCAATGAGCTTGTCAGCGTCACTGGCAGTATCAATAACCTTCAGACCCCTCAACGTCTGAAGAAGAAGTTCTGCGGGGTATCCTTGCCATATCCACTCTCTCTGGGTTCGACCTGTCAGATACCTCCACTTCACCTGGGGCTCCTAAAACATAGTGACCAGCATCTTCACAACCCCCTTCAGATTCATTATTGGAGGGGTTTTCAATTCACATCAGAGAGTCACTATAATTGTGGGATAGTTTCAAAATCCTCGTTGCAGGAAAGGCACTGAGGACGATCCTTAACCCTACTCATTTTTAGAGGAGGCGCTGTATTTGTCACGGCTCTATTTTTGACCTTTAAAGTGATGGGTTTAGCTGCCCCATTGCTAGGGGTTTCAGACTAAAGTGGGCTGGAGAAGAGGGCGAGGGAGATAGCATCTAGGATGTTGATGGTTTAACTACGCCAGTTTTTAGTCAAGCAGCCGTGTGCATTGGGGAAGAAGGCGGTTTAGCTTTTGTGACCTGGTCATTGAATGCATAATCGGTGGGGACAAATGTCACCTGAGAGAAGGGTTTAAGATTAAGAGCAGGCTCTGGGACCAGTAGTGAGGCTCATTTTCATACAAAAGATAATATTGGTGAAAAGTTGGGGGCAGGGAGAGCTGCCTCATTGACTATGATGCATTCTGATTTACTAGCTTGTAAACCTCAGTTTGGCTGAGCAGAGGAAGATCAGATTTGAGCGGCACTGCAGGTGCTAGGCTCAAAGTAGTAAGCAGCCTAGGAGCCCATAGTGAACATCATAGCCTCTCTTGGTGGGGCTACGGTTTAGTACGCCTCACTGGTCATAACCTAGGGGTTTGACCTGACACCTATAGTAGCTTCAACGGTATAAATATCTGCAATCTCCAGCAGAGCCTCCTTGAAATCACAGATATTCTGGAGGTGGAGTATTACAGAGATAAGATGCTGAGCTATAGAAGAGTAAGATGCTAAGCCAGTCATAATGGCCGCCAGAGTATCATCAAGAGGTAACAATTTGGAAAGCACAAAGGGATGGGCTTCATCATAAACCAATCAACAAAAGTGGTGAGTGATTCTCCCTTTTTTATGCTGAAGCACATAAAGCCTGCTTCTTCCTCTTTAAACTTTGTACAGAGCCAAATTCATCAATGAGAAAATGTTTAACTCCTGCACAGGTGCTAAGGGTGTCCATGGTTGGAACCATTATCCCCTGAGCCATGCGATTCAAGCAAGGAAGGATGTTTTTGATTTTTTGATAATCAGTTGTGCCATCAATGGAATATTCATAAACATAAAGAAACGAAGATATGCTACCCTCACCTGGGGTAAACTTATTTTAAATGGGGGTTTAAAGGAGACATGGGCTTTCCCATTGAGAGCAGAAACAGCACCAGCAGCTTCAGGAGAATCTAGAGAGGCGCTTTTCAAGCTTTTTAAGTCATGATAGAGCATTAACTAATTGTTGCTCCAAGGATTCTAGTCTTGGTTCAGCTCTAACAGTGAGGGTATAATGTTTAATTACTCGATCATACAACATTGTTCAAAGAATAAATACTGGCGTACAGGCGCCCCTGTAATTGAGCATCACTTGTTGTAATCAGAGCAGGGTGTATGCTAGCTGGTGCTAAATAGCCCCTGATTTCAGAAATATTGCAGGAAAAGTATTTTTTCAACTTCCTAAATAAAAATTAAAGGAAGTTAAAACAACTATATTAGAATTAATAAAACACTAAAAATATTTGAAAGCTGAATTAATATGAGTGTTTATTAAATTGCGGTAAGGGATCAAAAGCAAACCCTATTATGATCTCGCTGCTTATTATTTAAAATAACTTGAGGCCCAAAGTGAGATAGGCATAAATTCATTACTAGCTTTGATCCTAATTAAGAAAATATAGTGTTTGACCTTTCAGAGCTTTTAAAACTCACCTCGCTTCAATGGAATGACTGATAGACATGATTTTAGGCAAGACAAACAGGTGGTGTAAAGATTTAATATATTTTAGCCTATCATATGGTAGATGTCAGGAAAATGACATATGAATTTTAGACTGGCCTACCAGTTAGGATGCAGAAGCACCCAAAAAGCAAGCTAAAATTTCAGAGACATTGCTGCTCAAATGACATTGTATATGTTGGAAGATGGGAAACAAATGTGTGTTGATGTGAGGCAAGCGTAAAAAGGAACCTGGCAATGAACCAGGTTTTCACTACTCCAGACCCCACAGGCCTTACTGCAGGGAGTGTTACTATTGTATTAACTGTTTTGGGATACTTCATGGAAGGATTGGACAAAAAAGCAGAAGCAGGGGGGCGGATCCTTGCTTGAAGTTGAGATAAATGGGCTCATAGGATTCCGATTTCTTGTTGGTGGATGGCTTCAATGATGAATTAAATTCCCAGAAGACTTTTAAGTGATAGATCCAGTTAACTAGGGAGTTAGCTATTGTGACTATCATAATTGGTATAGCTCAGCCAATGTAGGGGCCAATGGGCCACAAGGCTAGTGCCATTGGGAGCTCAGCAAGAAAAATTTGAATTAACTTTTAAAAGTTGGAAATCAAGGGGAATTTTATTGTAAAGTTAATTTTAAAAAATTAACCAACAATTTCCTCAGTGCGATAGGACCGATTAAGTAGTGTTTGATTTGGGACAGCTTGTCAAAGCATGGGATAGGGGCCCTCAGATTTTGACCTAACCTAGCGAATTTTTGAGGGAGAGGAAAAATGACTTCAATTTGAACTGACATCAAAGAAATTGGTGGTAGTCCAAGTCACTATAGTTTGACCATGAATACCTGACTTGAGGCTCTACTGCATTTCTCATGGTTAGCGCAACAGAATATGGCTTGATGGGCAACAGGAATCCCCTTATGGCCACCCCACATAGGGTGGTCCCAACGGGTCAGAAATGGGTTTAGGATGGCCAGCCCACCTGTGTCCAGTCACTGGGGCGTTCATTCTGCCAAGTTGATACCATCGATTGACAATCCAGATTTTTAAATGGGGGTTTTGAGCTATCAGCAACTGTTCCCTGATGGAGGTATATGCCCGCCAGGCTTTGTCCCTGACAATTTCAAGGGGAAATTGGAGTTGGCTCCTCACTGCCCAATGGCCTGATGCCATCAGCAATTTTATTTGAGAACTCATTTGTTAACCCATTCTTACTATGTGTTATGCACCTGTTGGGTTTTCTCTCTGTAGATTTTGGAGCTAGTTTTGAACTGATGCCATTTTTCAAAGACCTGATGCCGTTGTTGAGTGTTACTAAGGATTTTCCACTTAATTCTACATTTATCAGGTGTACAAGCCTATCAGGCCTAATTAACATGGTTGTAAAGCATTTCAACTTCAATTTTGAGGGCTCAGCGCCATTGCCCTCACTAAATTAACAGCTCATGGGGTGTCAATTTCTAATGATTTCCATGCAAACTTCCTCAATTCGCCATACCAATTCAGCTGAGGCAAGTGTGGAGACAGGGGGAGGAATCTTCAGAGGGAGAGCTGTTACCCTGTGCTCATCTACCACATGGGCAAGATCACCCTATTTGATAAGAGGTACAGACACCCTCTTTGGACCCTTTTTAAAGGAAATGGTAAAACTGCCTGGTCCAAGCATAGGGGTCACTCCCCTAGACTTACAATGGGACCTCTGAATGACTTTTCTGATTCCGCCACAGGTTTGGTGAAACCTGACTACCAAAACTTGAGCTATTTTGCTGAGAAATTTTTATAAAAGTACTACCCCAATTTGAGGTGTTACATCGAGAATTTGCCATGGTCTTTTTGCAAATATTATCATTATTTTATCCAATACACTCTTCTCACAATATTGGACTTAAATTGTTCAACGCCCCTAATATCGGCCAACTTACTGTACTTGATGATGAATCTGCTTACAACTCTGATAAATTTTAAGGCACTACAAAAGAAGTCCAATGCACTATGGAAAAGCATCAAATGGCTACCAAGCGCCTACCAACTTCAAAAACCATATTAAAGGAGGTAAAGAAAAACTCCTGTTAATAAAAAGCTACCTATTAATCAGATGATTTCGTGGACTCCATTGAAAGACTAATTAAAAAAGAGTTACTATATTAAGATCCATAAACTAAACAACGATCTCCTTAAAGCCCAAATATTAATGAAACTAGGGAAGGATACTTGTGAAAATTAACTGATCACAATATTTTTATAATGTTAATGTCAGGCATATAAATATTGGAGCGCTGATCATCTTGAAAGATTTTTTCATCCCAGAGTACCTTATGGTGGATTCAATCAGTTGATAAAAATTATTTTATACTTTATTAATAAAACTTAACTTTAAGTGTTGTTAAATTTTTTGTTATAAATCAAAGGCCAGACCCTCTGAACGCTGAACAATTTGTTGACTTTTATAGCTCCAGCATAATCTCCTAGTAGACTTTGGGTCTCTGGGGCAAACTTTTGACATAAAAGTCGTTGTCCAGGAAAATCTCTATTAGCTAAAACAGGCAAAATCTATAGTGAAAACTAGTTAAAAATGTAATAGAAACATGAATATATTTATTTAGGAATGGGGATATTTATAAATTTAGTCAAAGTCTAAGATTGAGTAAGGTATAGCTATTTCTGGAATGATGAAGCGGAATGTGGAAGTTTCCAGTGGCCATTATCCTTCCTGACTAATTTAACAAGTTCAGACAATCTACAATGGGAAAGATCTTTATCAGCTACAAAAGAAGATTCAGAAGGGATTTGGTATTTTAGGTTCTCACCTTGGAGTTCATAATTTATTAAAGCTTTGGTAGTTTCTGTTGCAGTAGAACTCTCTTGATTAATTTGTGAATTATTCAGCATTTAAACTACATACATACTCATGTAAAACCCCCATTTTTCCCAACAATGCTGCCCTCAAGGTCATGTCAAGGAGGGGCATAACTTTAAAAAAAAGTGCTGTGACTCAATTTACTATGTAGCATAATTTGATGGATGCAATCAATACTCCAGTCCTTAATAGAATTCACTAGATAAAGCCCTGACCATGATGTATTAAGTTTATCAATCTGACCCCCTGGCTGGAGGTGGTAGAATTGAACCAGCTCCCTTATCTTGTACTAATGAAAAACTAGTTTCTGGGAGTTGCTTCGTTTCCCTCTTATTTATAGATTGTCTTCATAGACTTGCCACTAAAACTTGTAATTGGAACAACTCGTCTGCCAGCCTATGCATGGCAAGCTCAGCAGTTTCTGGTGTGGAGATTTCCAATATTTGTTGATCATTCAAATGTAAGATCAGCTCTTAGCCATACAGAGGTCAAAAAGGCAACATCTGGATAACCTAATGATAACTCACGCAGCATGCCAATAGAGCGCTGAAAGGTATTCATTATACTAAGGTTGGTCAGATTGAGCCATATTGTGGAGAATGCAATTAGATTTTCAATTATTCACTCCACTGCTCCATTGGTAGCATGATGATTTGAGCAGTAAAAGAGGTATAAGTGCTTATCAATGAATAAAAACAATTAATTGAGATTTAAAGTTGATGCCATTATTGGATAACAGTACTTTTTAGGCTTCCATGGCAGATAAAGTGTCAGGCGAACGGCAAGTGAAAATTAGACTGACCTGCCAGCCCAGGTACCAGAGCATATGAACAGCAAGCCAGAATGCCTGGGGCACTGCTGCTGATATGATGAATATGGAACCAGAAAGGGTTTCCATTAATATCTGCCAGTGAGCCAGAATTTCATATAGGCACAAAATAAAGTACCAGATGCACATGGCCATTAACCCTGAGGGGTACAAGAATGCCGGCGGATAAGGTGGCTTCTTTTAACATATAAAAATTAATTTTTGGGCAAGGATATTTTAATAGGAATTTAGGAAAGAAAAATCGACCATCAATTTTCTCAGTGTGATGTGACTGATTAAATAGTGGTCGATTGGGGTAGTGGCAAAGCTGGGATCAGGTCCTGCAATTTTAACCTAACTGGTGAATTGTTCGGGAAAAGGGGGTTTTATTACTTGAGAACTGACATCACAAAATTTGGCAGTGGGCCGATTTGCTATCAGTTCGACCTCAAACATCCAAATTGGAACTCAGTTACGTTTCCAATGGTTGGCATGATGGCATTTGGCTAGATGAGCGATGGGAATCCCCTAAGGCCACCCCACAATGGGGCAGGTCCTTTTGGTTTGGAACAGGTTCAGGACACCCAACCCACCCACATGCGGTCGCGGGACCATTTGTTCAGTCAATGGCATCACATTGTGTGCAACGCCTGAATTACCAACAGAGGGCTTTGAACCCTCATAATGGCACCTGATGTTACCTCTATTGGCTTATTGATCAAATTGGAGCCATTGGGCGGTCTGGCCAATACCTCAGTCTTCATGCCTAATCAACCATTTGAGTTTCAGCCATTGGCCAGGTTGCCACTTGAATTTGATCCAGCCGATTTCAATTTGGAAATTTCAGCACAAATTTTGTTAATTCCCCATAACAGTTCTGCTGAGGTGGGTGTTGGTACTGGGGGTGGGATCTGAAGTGGAAGGGCTGTTACCCATCACTCATCTACTACATGAGCGAGATCACCCTGAGTAATGAGGGGTATCACCATCCTCTTTGGTATCTTTTTACTTGGGAATGGGAAGATGGCCTAATCAACAGCCAGAGGACGTTCCCTAGAACTTACAATACACTTTCCTTTTTCCAAAGGAAGGGCACCCCCACTGGGAAACTGCACCAGAGCCACATTCTTGTGCGCCTTGGGTAATTTGATCGCCATAATAGTCGCGACTTTCTGGGGGGACAGGGAGCTTCAGGGTGGGATAAATGAAACGCATCAACCAGGTCCATACAATTTGCACAATCGCGCGCCTTGACCCAACTGTTTTCATAGGTTGGATATCCTTTCCAGGCCATGAGATATTGTACGGAACGTTGGGATTTCTGAGATGCCAGGATAGCTTCTACCTCAGCCTCCTCTTCATTATTGACGATAATTGGTTCCAGTTCCGTGGGAATTGCACCCTTGAAGGGTGACATCTGGAAAACATGGAAAATGGGATGCTGCTTCCAATGCGTGGGAAGCTTCAGTTGGAATGACCCATTATCCAAAACCTCTTCCACCAAATGTGGTCCCAAACGTTTGCTGGAAAATTTGTGGGAAAGGGCCTGGATTTTTAAGTGATGGGTGTCGAGCATAACATAAGAACCCTTCATAAACTCATGGCCTGGAAGACGTTTCCGGTCCATGAACTGCTTGTAGTCATCTATAGCTTTAGTGAGGTGTTCCCACACTAAGCCTTGAGTCAATCTAATATGAGCAGCGTGGTCCATGGCAGCTTGAACCTCTGGCTGCTAGCATGGTCCAACTGAAAACGAAGGATTATAACCCAACGTTGCTTCAAAAGGGGAGAACCCCGTGGATGCGTGGGTTCCATTATTTTACACAAATTGGGTGAGGGGGAGATCATTGGACCAAGTATCCTGCGCAGCTGTAGCATAGCAACGCAGGTACTGTTCAAGAACTTGATTGACCCGCTCAGTCTGGCCGTCAGACTGAGGAAGATACGCCATGAATGACAGGAAGATTTTATCAGGATTGATGGGAGCTCACTCCAAAACCGCGCGGTGAACTGGGAACCCCAGTCGCTGATGATCTCCTGTGGGAGACCAAACATCAAAAACACATGGCGTATGAAAAGATGGGCAGTTTCTTTGGATATAATTGTGGAAGTGCAGGGGATAAAAAGGGAAAATTTTGTGAAGCAATCCACCACAACCATCACCGCTGTGAACCCATTAGAACAGGGGAGCTTAACAGTAAAATCCATGGACACCGATGTCCATGGACCCTCTGCTTGCTGTAGGGGTGCAAGAGGCCATTTTTACCAGAGCGATCTGACTTGTCCCTGAACAAGTAACACAATCAGCGATCCAGCCCAGAACTTCTTTTGTCAAACCTGCCCAATTACAGGTCCATTTGATCAAATTGATGCGCTTCTTAAAACCAGGGTGACCAACTGTGGGGGGTCATGACAAGCGCGAAATACCTCATTTTGGAAAGAGGGGGGAACCCAAACGCAAGATCTAAAATAAATAAGACCCTCCTTCAGTGAATATATGGAGTGTTTATGCTTCTGGTGAGATAACTGCTCAATCAACTCCACGCCCTCAGGGCAGGCCATTTGACTGGCTAAGACCTGAGCAACCAATGGAGTGTTGGGGGCCAGAGCGACGGAAGAAACAACAGGGGGGACAATTGACAAGATCTTGGTGGTAGGAATCACAGTAACGAGATCTATTTCTTCTGGCTCCATGGAACTGTGGGCGGGGCTGCAGCTGATAAAATTGGGAAGTACATTTAATGCCCCTTTTATGAATTCATATTTGAATCTAAAACTACACAGGTTCCAATAGGTACGGGCTTGCCAGTGTGCCAATTTTTGGGGTTTATGAAAGTACAACCAGGCCTGGTGATCCGTGCAGACCATTAATTCATGTCGAGCACCCTAGAACAGGTACTTCCAATGAGTTAGGGCCCATGCAACGGCTGCCAACTCCTTATCATAAATAGCCCAAGACTACTCCATGTAGGTAAATTTTTTGGGAAAAGTAGGTGACCAGGTGTTCCAAACCATCATGCTCCTGGAGCAACACTGCACCGACAGCTACTGATGATGTGTCGCATGCAATATAATATGGCTTGGTGGGGTCAGCATGTTTTAAAATGAGAGGGGATACAAACACCTCTTTAATTGATTTGAACGCCTGCTGACATTCATCCATCCAATGAAAAGGTATATTTTTCCCTGTGAGTGGGTGGAGTGGGGCGGCGAGCTGAGAGAGTGCAGGGGAGAACTTTTAAGAAGATAGTGGTTCCCAAGAAACTCCAGAGTTGTTTCTGGGTAGTCAGAGTTGGCCACTCCTGAATGGCATCCAACTTATTGGGAGGGATTGCGACACCATCTTTAAGGACCAGGTTTCTGAGAAAAGTGACCTCTTCTTTATAAAACTCACACTTGGACGGTTTAAGGAACAACCCTGTTTTATGCAGGCAACCACCACTGCTTCCAACTCAATTGCATGTTGTTTGGGAGTGGGGGAGTGAACCAGAATGACATCAATGTATGCAATAGCACAGGTGAAATGGAGGTCACCCAGTACATTATTGATAATCTGTTGAAATGTAGTGGGGGCATTTTTCAGCCCAAAAGGCATTACCCAAAATTATAAAATGCCCCATTTCGTCCAGATTGCTGTTAACCATTCCTGCCCTTCCATTACCCAAATTTGGTTGAAAGCATTCACCAGATCCAGCTTCGAGAACACACAGGATTTGGTGATTGCCTGACTGATTGTCTGCTCCAGAGGCAATGAATAGGGATCAGTAACTGTTATTTTATTCAAATGTTCGTAATCCATGCAGGGATGGAGAGAACAATCCACTTTTTTGCAAAGACACTGAGGGGAGGCGACAGGTGAGGTCTCTTTGAACGTCCTACCTTTCCTCAACATATCATCCAACCAGGTATTGAGTGCAACTTCTTCCTCTGCTGTATGGGGATACAACGGACAGTTGATGTTCACCAACTCTATGGTCGTTTGAAACCCACAATCATACCTGGTGTGTTTAGGCAGATGCTCCACCTTTTCCATATTTAAGATTCTCTGATAGTGCATTAAGTTTTTGGGAAAGTCAGCTGGAACGCCCGCAGCAGTGACTAAGGTAGTGATAGAGCTAGTTCCTTGTACCTTCTAGAGGGTGTCAATCAAATGAAATTCTCCCTCCAAATGATCATTGGTAAACGACAATGATCTAATTCTAGATGAATCTTCATATGTTGTTGACGCCACCACCCCACACCTAAGATCACCAGAAACACCAAGTCCGGCATAGCTGAAAAGCGATCACAGAAGTTGAAATGGTGGATTGAAAAAGGTACTGGTCGACAAATGACATATAAGGGCTGATAAGCAGATGAGGCCACCATCACTGAGGAGCCCACATCCATTTCCAGCTTTAATTGTTGCACCAATTAAACTCATAAAATTTCCCGCAGCTCAAGTGTCCACCAGGGCCTTGAAGGAGATGTGATGAGAACCAACGCTAAGCTTCATGGGTACTAATAATTAAGCATAGTTTTCCTTCTTGGTAGCTGTGGATGAATCTGGTGATACCAAAGAGATGGTGATGGGATCCGGGGAAACCAATGGGCAAATAGCTGCGGCAACTATGGGGTATGGTTTTGAGGTTTGAGTGTGAGCGGACTAATGTGGTCAGAGATCATCTTCTTTACAACCTGGCACAGTTGGAAAGAAGGAACCATTGCTGCGCCCACCCACGTGAGAAAGGCGGAAATGGCTAAGAATAATGGTTATTCAATTATGTCAAGTGAACAGCAAGTGAAAATTAGACTGACCTGCCAGCCCGGGTGCCAGAGCATCTGAACAGCAAGCCAGAATGCCTGGGGCACTGCTGCTGATATGACGAATATGGAACCAGAAAGGGTTTCCACCAATATCTGCCAGTGAGCCAGAATTTCATATAGGCACAAAATAATGTACCAGATGCACATGGCCATTAACCTTAGGGGTACGAGAATGTCAGTGGATAAGGTGGCTTAATTTTTAACATATAAAAATTAATTTTTGGGAAAGGATATTTTAATAGGAATTTAGAAAAGAAAAATCGATCAACAATTTTCTTAGTGTGATGCAACTGATTAAATAGTGGTCGATTGGGGTAGTGGCAAAGCTGGGATTGGGTCCTGCAATTTTGACCTAA
Source organism: Massospora cicadina (assembly GCA_022478985.1). Taxonomy (NCBI): domain Eukaryota; kingdom Fungi; phylum Entomophthoromycota; class Entomophthoromycetes; order Entomophthorales; family Entomophthoraceae; genus Massospora; species Massospora cicadina. Next base: position 201,873 of record JAKSZP010011856.1, read on the forward strand.
CTGGTGAATTGTTCAATAATAGGGGGTTTTGTTACTTGAGAACTGACATCACAAAATTTGGCGGTGGGCTGTGTTGCTATCAGTTTGACCTCAAATGTCTGAATTGGAACTCAGTTACATTTCTGATGTTTGGTGTGATGGCGTTTGGCCCAACGAGCAATGGGAATCCCCCTAAGGCCACCCCACATAGGGGTGGGTCCATTTGGTTTGAACACGTTTGGGACGCCCAACCCACCTGCACTCAGTTGCTGAACCATTCATTCAGTCAATGGCATCACATCAGGCGCAATGCCCAAATTACCAACAGAGGGCTTCAAACCCTCATCAATGGCGCCCAATGTTGCCTCTATTTGCTTATTGATCAAATTGGAGCCGTCAGGTGGTCCAGCTGATACCTCAGTCTTCATGCCTAGTCGACATTTGAGTTTTGGCCATTGGCCAGGTTGCCACTCAAATTTGATCCAGCCAATTTCAATTTGGCAATTTCAGCACAAATTTTATTAATCCCCATAACAGTTCTGCCGAGGTGAGCGTGGGTACTGGGGGTGGTATCTGAAGTGGAGGGGCTATTACCCATCGCTCATCTACTACATGAGTGAGATCGCCCTGAGTAACAAGGGGTATCGCCATCCTCTTTGGTATCTTTTTACTCGGGAATGGGAAGATGGCCTGATCAGCAGTCAGAGGACGTTCCCCAGGACTTACATAAAGCCATGTTTAGGTAAAAATGAAGTGGTCATTGTAGAAGTGGTTGTAGCAATTGAGCTGGCCCTAACCAATTTTGTGAATGGTTGACCAACAGTATTATATACTGGTGGCTGTACATTGCTGTAGGCAGGGGCTAACAACATCAAGCTAACGGTAGCATTTAAGGTGATAGGACCCATGACTGGGTGTTGGTAAGTCAGATTGGGAGGTTTCTGGGTAGCACAAATAAGATAGAAATTGATGGCATCTTGGATAGACTCAATCACCCCTTCCCAGTAGCATTGCTCCTGCAGCCATTGATGAATTTTTCTTATGGCTATGGCCTACTGTCAAATGGCTCTCCAGGGCAGTCCCCATTATAGCCAACAGTTGGATATAAATGCAACCAAGAGGAACCTATTTATATAATAATCCATCTTTAATATGTGCCTCTCAGTCATCTTCTTTAATTGTTGCTGAACTGCCAAGGTCTCTTGGCTTAAGTTATAAAGTTTTCTAATGAGTTTATAAATCCAATCTTCTTTGGAGGCATAGAGCATTAATATGGGTAGTCGTGACAATCCATCAGCATTTTGGTGTATCATTCCGGTGCAATGGAAAATGGAAACTTCATACCTTTAGAGTTTGAGTGCCCAGCATGCCAGCCGTCCATCCAGATCTTTTATCTATTATAGCCACCATAAGGAGCCCCATTCCGTCACCACTGTAAAATGGTTCTCATATAGTAAAGGATGAAACTGCTTAGTGGCAAGCAAGACATCTAAGAATTCCTGCTTAGTAATTCTGTCATTTCTCTCCGCCTGTGTTAGCATTTTACTAAAATATGATATAGATGGTCAACTTGATTTTCATCAAGTTGTTCCAAAATGGCCCCAACAGCAACATCACTGGCACCAATAAAAAATAAATGGTTTATCAAATTCAGGATGGACCAATACAGGAGCGGTGGCGAAAGCTTTCAATAGGACATCAAAAGCTTATGGTTGAGTTTCTTCCTAATGAAATGAAACCTCCTTGTGGAGCTGATATGTCAGCAGTTTGGCAAGTTCATCAAAGTGTGATAAATTGTCAGTTATAATTAACCATCATGAGGAAAGCCTGAATGTTGCATAGGTTGGATGGCTGAGTCATCTTCTCAATTGTGACCACTTTGTCTGGTAGTGACAAAATCCCTTCCTGGGTAACTTTATGGCTGAGGAACTCTATATCAGTTTTAAAGAACTGGTATTTAGTGGGTTTTAACTTTAATGACAAAGAGTGAAGATGTTCAAACACTTCCTTCTGGTGAGTGAGGTGTGGATTGAAAGTGTGTGAGAACATGGTCACATCATTGAGGTAGACTAACACACAGGACATCTGTATGTCTCCTAACATGCCATCCATTGCCTTTGGAATGTAGCCAGGCGTTTCATATTCCTTGGGCATTTGCATAGGTTTAAATAACTCCTCACTTTCAATGAAAGTACATTCCTCCTGATCCTCCAGAAAAAGCTCATTCTGCCAGTAGCCACCAGTAGATTCATTTCAGAGGAGAATTGGGAACCAACCAGGAGTCAAAGGGATTCATCTGTTCAAGGAAACCGGTAATTTTCCTCTCAAGTAAGGGCATTCAAGTGTCAGTAATCTATTACCACACAATGCCCCGTACTTGTCCTTGGATAAGCAGCAATGGCAAGGCCCATGGACTTTGTGTGGGCTTAAGTAATCTGACATCTAGGAGTTAATTCAGCTCCTTCATCACTTAGGCTTCTTCAACCTTGGATTTCCAAAAGGGTCAAGACTAGATTGGAATAGAGTCTTCCATATACACTCTATTCTGTACCCCCTTCATCATCTCAAAGTCACCAGATTTTCAAAGAAATATGTCAGTGTACTCTTCAATAAAGCATCCACTTGATGCTGCTGCTTAGAGGTGAGTGTGTCACCTACTTTTACGTCTATGCAGCTGATGGTGAGATCGTCATCAATCCCTAAATCCCATAGATCTCCACATCTACAAATGGATTCAACTTAATCAATGGGTAGAGTCAAGCTTATGCAACAGGTTGGTTTTGAGAAATTTTGTACAGGACTATTAAAGAAGTTAGCCATCAAAATGGTTAGAGGTCCTTGATAAGCAAAATTTATCACCCTGGGGCAGGTAAGAGGCTCACAGATAGCCAGATAATAGTCTCCACAATTTTCCAAGCAGTATGGTAACTTGGATCTTTGTGTCCAACAGTATTTGGGATTTTAAGGTATACCTACCCAGTTGGTCAAATATACAGTCATTTCTTCTTGAGCCTCAGCACTGTAGGAAGGCAGTTTGCTTTTAGCCCAACGGCTTAATGCTCCAACCGCTCAATGAAGTTTGTATGCTCCAGTAAACACCTCCTAGTTTTCCTTCTTCCTTTTTCTTTAGGAGCGTCTTTAACAACTAGAGGATGTGATATCCTAAAATAGAAAAATTTTAAATCCTTAAAACTAATTTTGGTGTTTAATTCAATAAGGAATTGGGTGCCTATAAGGAGATCATAACTTTAATTCTCCAGACAACCGCCAGGGATATCACAATCATAAGTCAAAATCAGAGCGGCAGGGCATAGTAAACACCCAGAGATCAGGTCCGCCGAGGCCCTGCAGTCTCATAATCCATGGTGTGGTTTTAATCTGGCGCAAGTTTTATCCTCTTCACCAGTTGAGAAGAAATGGCATTAACTGGCAAGCTGGTACTGATTATGGCCAGAATTTTTACCTTATGGACAGCTACTTTAACGCAGGTAACATCAGTGCCAAATTGGGTTGGGACCATCTAGTACTAAAAAAAATATCAGTTCCAAAATTGTGAATCAAGTAACTAGAATTTCTTGACAGTAGTGGTCCAGGAGGTTAGAGTAAGAGAAGTTTAGACTTTTATTTGAAATTATCACATCCTGGACATCCACCTAGTCAGGTGGGGTTAGGATGCAACATTCAGTGTAGGAAGCAACGCTAGGCGTGGGATGAGGTGCAGAGTTGTCAACAGAAGGTACATCGCGCCCTAAGCTGACTCCACTTGTCCCACCTCAACAGCCTTTTTTCTTCCAAAAGGTAGCCTCCTGATACCCAAAGAACACACAATAGGAGCAAGGGCCACGTTGAGCTTTGGATCTCTTGAATTGTCCCACTTCATGACTATGAGACTGGTTTCCTTTGTTAGGTTTTTAACGTTCCTCCAGCTCAGAAAACTTCATGATGGGTTATTTAGTAACAAAAATAGACTTGAATAGCTTTTTTCATTTTGGAATTGTGCATGAGGGTGTACTATGTTGGAACGTGGAGAGAATGGCATCAATGACATTGGTTAATTTAACTTAATTCCAGGATGTGAGAGCCTGAGAATCTTGATAAAACTGATCACAAAGTCAATAATTGTTTTGTCATGTTTAAGGTAGATCCACATAAACGCCTTTTTACAATTAGACATAGATAATTTACTCCCAAATTCTTTGATGATGGCGTTCCTTAGCTCCGCCCAAGTAGCACACTCTTTGAGGTATGGCATCATGATCTCTTGGGCCTTACTATCAAGGCAGGTTTGCATGAGTTGAACCTTTTGGTGACCTGTAGCATGTTCCATTACATTTTCATACACATAGAGAAAAATTGGATGAGTTCAGTCCCAAACCCTTACTTTTATCTAAAGGTAAGTTTAAAATACCCAACAGGTTTATGGAGAGCATGGATAGCTGGAGGAAGAGATTGGTCAAACTCAGTTGACTCTGTGGTTCCTAAGTCAATTTAAGGGATAGTCCTGTCAACCTGACAGTGAAAGTCATCAATATCATTCTGAAGGATGGTTTAGCAAGTGATAACATGATCAAGTGAGACTTTGGTATCTAGTATTTAGTGGAGATTTTCAGTCTTAGCATATTTGCTCACTACTTTGACTGACAGGGAAATGACTTTGGTATATAATGAGATCAGAGTTAGGTCCTCATCAAGGAAATCCCCCTCCACACTCATCCAAGCTCCTTGAGCCACCTTTAGAAGCTGTTGTTCAATGCCACTAATTCGAGCTTCATGGTTTTCATCAAAAGATGGTTGACTAGTCAAACACATGTTCTTCTTCATCCGGGTAGGGCTTCAGTTTCTGGGCTCATTCATGTGAAGGTAAGTCTTAACCAGGTAGCCTTAGAAGGGACCTGGCAGAGAGCACCAGTGTTAAGTTTTAGCAATAATTTAAAGGCTAGGTCCTTCAAAAGCTATACAATTATTAGTCATTATAGCTTTAACAGGATCTCCTAGTAGACTTTGGGTCTCTAGGGAAATCTCTTAATGGAATAATAATTGCCAAGGCAAATCTCTGTTAGCTTAAAAAGGCAAAATCTCTAGTAAAAACTAGGTAAATATTGTAATAGAAACAAGAATATCTTTATTTAGGATTTGAGGGTATTTATAAATTTAGTCTAAGTATGGGATTGGTAGGTTACAGCGATTTCTGAAATGAGAGAGCATAATGTGGAGAATTCCAGTAGCCACAATCTTTCCCAACTGATTTTAAAGAGTCAGGAAATCTTACCATCTAGTACTAAAAAAAAGAGTCAGGAAATCTCTGAAGGGAAAGATCTTTATCAAATATTTTAGCAGATTTGGAAGAGATTCAGGATTTTTAGGAGCTTGCTTTAAAGTTCATCATTTGTTATAATTTGGTAGCTTCCATGCGGTAGAATACCCTTGAAAGGTTTAGAATTATCTAGCGTTTGAACTTCATCTTAACTCACACAAAATCCCATTTTTCTCAATGGGGATATTGCCATTTGATTTAGAGCCCCTTTTATAGACTTGAAGGGGTTTCAACTCATGCAAATATTTTCAGCCAATCAAAAGATGGAATTAAGACAGCATTGTCATAAATGAAATATTTTTAAATTAATTGATTGGTCAAAGCCTACCAAGCTATCACCACATTCAAATGTACTTGAACAACTGATTGCCCAAAGGTTAACAAGCTCACATGAAGTGAAATAATTTAGAATGAACTTATCAGTCTAAAATCTTCAGATCAAAAGTCATTCCTCTCAATTCCATATGTGGAAACCTAAATCATGAATGCATCATCTAGAATAAAAATTTGGATTGAATTCCAAACGCTGATGAGTAAAAAACATAATAACTGATCTGGTGGATTGACTTGATAGTACCTCAAACCAATAATGATGATTCAAAAGCAAGGATTAATTCTAAGCCATGCACTAGTAATCAATCCATGCAACATTGGGTGAATTGGGAGGCACGTCCGCCTCCAAGTGTACCCACTTCTTAACCATGTGTTATAGTAAAACTTTTACCATAAGTATCATGTGACCACTATCTTTGAAAAGGGTTAAACCCTTTGAAATCTTTTTATATGTGGATTATATAAACCCTCTGATATTAGTAAATATAGGATTTTACTTAATTTTTTCATTGTTCATAATTTTTCCATTTTTCAAAAAAAAATTCTGCTTTAATTTTTTTACCCCAGAAATACCAAATTCAAAATAGGAAAATTTAAATTCTGAATCAAGAAAAATTATTTGAAATAAGAAAAAAATATTTGACAAACAAAAAAAAATTGTGAAAAAAATGGAAAAAATAATGTGAAATCATATAAAGGATCTGACATTTATTATAATAAACTTTACATTGATATACTCCTGGAGTTTAGCTTCTGTTCCTTCTAATTGAAAGTTAGCACCTACTCTACAGATTTAATTCTTACTAAGTTCTTCCATGCATGTCTCTTTGGCTAACAGCATTACTTGGCCTCCATGGCTACCTTTGCCTCCTCTTTGCTAATCGTGACATACTAAGCTTACTGTAGTTGGCCTTATTGTGGAATTCTGGGTATTTGTACCAGTGAGTATCTACCCCTACCAGAATTCCTACAATTCAAGCTAAAACTATAAATTATGAGTTTTATCATTTAAAGATGTTATTGCTGCCTTAAAATTTTGATCTATCTTTCCTGTTTTACCCACTTTTTCCATATCCATTATAGTAGGTTTGTCCCAAAGTTAACCCATCTAAATTAAAAAATAGATTTTAGGTTTCTTATCACACATAAGATCTTAGTTAATTAAATGTTTTACTTTTGCTTGCATTGTTCTTTAATATTGTTGCTCATAATACCATAGTTACAGCCTTAGTTACTTTAAGTGTGAAAAACTTGACAATTGCAAATTATTGTACCATAACGTTAACATTTTTTATAGAGTTGGTAACTCTCCATACAAGTTTGATGCAATATATATATATATATATATATATATATATATATATATATAATTACCTTGTTTAAAGCACTTCATAAAAATTACCAGCTCACGTTATAGCATTTAAATCTACGTTAAAAGCATGATTCGCTACTAATTCTGAAATTATAAAAATAAAGGCGTTGGTCATATTAACGCAAGTATAGTAGACTGTTTAAGCCAACAAATTGCCAAACATGGTCTCAATTTGTAAGATCTGCAATAAGTCGGTTGAAACGTTAATATAAATCTAATGCTGCATTAACCCCGAAGAACTCTTCTTAGGGCAAGACAATGGGGATAGTTATCAAGCGCTAATATAGCTTAAAAGTCTTGGTACAAGAAATGATTAATTATGTCAAGCCAAAGTATAATACCATCCTCATGCTTCACAATTTCAAACTAAAAACAACGAGACACTGATTATCTTTACAAAACTATACAAACAAATGTCTTTTAAAACAACCTCAATTCTATCATCTTCTTATCTTTCACTGGTAAATTTCCCACTCTATACTTGGCTATCCTCGAACAATATTATATAATTGTTCACGGATGTCAAAATCATCAAATTCTTCGTCAGGATACCTAATCTGCTGGTCCAAAGAAAAAAGGATTCCTTATCTCCCTTCATTTTCCCGTATATCAACATCATAATAAATAAGTAGCTAAGTCCTTAGTGTTTCTATGTTTTTACTAGAATATTATTCTTAGTTAACTTAAACGATCAACTTTGCTATAAAAGCACAATCGGTATTAAAAAAGACTTATATTAAATCTACAGTTGGGTCAAATATGAAAAAAATATTCGAAGACAATTAAAGTTGTAAAGCACATGTTAAAAATAGTTGGCAATCAGTATGTTTCTTTGTAAACTAAATCAAATGCAAGGAATAAGATATTTCAATAACTAGATTTAATAAAGTGAATACCATTATTTGACTCTTACATATCGGCCATCTCAAAATATGCACATCTTTGTATAAAGTAATCTTCTATTATACGTTTATTTTGATGTATAATCGTACCAAAAATACTTTTAGTAGCGGTTATCAACTCTTTAAAAATATGTTTTAATAAAAAAATCAACAGCCAAAAAACTAATTAAATCTTTAAATTATACCATTTTTTCGTGTCACTGTAAAAATGCCTTGAACAGTTTGCTCCTTTAGTTAAAATTTTGCAGATTACATCTACTTTCAAAGATGCAAGTTTAGCAGGAAGAGTCTCGCGAAGCAATGATAACAAGGTAGCTTGGTCTGGGCGGTCAGTTTTGAGATGATTTTGCCTCATAAATAAAATACCCTATTGTACCAATCACGATTGCAGAAAACGCATCCCCTAAGCTGAGGAATGTTAGGTTATAAGGGCAAATATTGATAGGCACTAAAAAGGAAACTTACGGTGAAATGATGTGAGTGAATCTTTTATTAGGTATTTTGATCATCTCTAGAGAAAAATCAAACAAAATAACGTTTAAATGTTTTAGTTTGTCATTAAGAAAAGCCAACTAAACTCAAAAGGTTATGGTGATTAAAAATAACTACATAAGGGGTATGAAAATAAAAAGCTTAAGCTGAATAATAACTTATTGCACTAACAGGGGAGGATACCCAAGTGGTAGAATAGGGACCTCTACCGCTGCCTCCCCGAGTTCGATTCCGGTAATGGACTTTGGATAGGGGACGATTATGACTGCGTTGGCGTTGCGCATCAATGCCCCGAACCGAGATAGCGAATAGCAAAGGTGGTCCATGGAGTTCCTGGCCTATCATACGCCGCGCATGGAGGTTTTCCGGATTTTATCCTCCTTTCCCATTCATTTCGATTTCCCATTAATCGGTGCGGTATCGTCCCCAGGTCGGCCCACCTCGAATAAAAAAAAACTTATTGCACTAACCTTATCCCTGAGTTGAATTGCCTAGCACTAAAAATAACTCACTAAACATAGTGAAAACATAAGTCAGGACATTGTGCCACTCATGGAAGACATCTTGCAATAATTGATTTTGATCAGCCATCAGATTTATTTTTTATTTTTATTTTATTCGAGGTGGGCCGGCTTGGGGACGATACCGCACCGATGAAGGGATGCGAATTAATGGGAAAGGAGGATAAAATCTGAAAAACCTCCATGCGCAGCGTATGATAGGCCAGGAACTCCATGGACCGCCTTGCTATTTGCTATCTCGGTTTGGGGCATTGGTGCACAACGCCAACACAGTCATAATCGTCTCCTACCCAAAGTTCATCTACCGGGATCGAACTCGGGGGGGGGCAGTGTAGAGGGTCCATATCTACATTGGGTATCCTCCCCTCCAATCATCAGATTTATTATTATAATTATCTAATTTTATATATCAACTATTAAGTAGATAGCAGATTGATTAATATAATAATTAGTTCACCTCATGGCCCTAGCTTTTATATGTAATGGTCTAATATAATAATTTAATGTTAATCAAATCCCTAAATCCCCATCTGTGCATCTCTCATTCCCTAAATCTATCAGCAACTGATGCCATAGCCTTGATTACCTTGTTGCTGCCTATCTTATTTCAGCATAATTATTCTATGTTGCCCTATGTGTCAGGGCAAAGCCTGACATGAAGGATATCCCTGATATATCAGTTCTTATTAATAGAATATATGATATATGTAATCAGCTTAAACAGTCAAAGATGATGGCAAAATCACATAGCAAACAAATAACAAGCCAGATGAGTCAGACAAATCAAATCAAATCAAACTGAACATTGGAATACCTGGGGCCAGGTCTTAGTAGACCAAACTAGGCAGTTGACTACTAGTCTAAGCTTTGGTTATCTAAGACAGGAAGAGCCTAAAGAATCTAAAGCAAGATAAGAATTAAGTAAGCCCTAAAGCTAGTTTAATTAGTCTGAAAAGTGAATATAAGCTGATTATTTCTAAAATCATTCCTTGCAGTCTATAAAGTTAAAATGCCTCTACATACTTATTTGATTTACATGCATTTGATCCTTAGTAAAGTACAAGGATCTTTATTATCAATCATATATCAATTAAATCACTCTGAAAATCCAAGTATCACCTCTAACACCATTTCACAATTTCCTACTATCACTGGTATCTTGGCCCTAACAGGGTATGGTCTAACTGAGGCTCTACAACCCATATTATGGTCCAACAGACCTATATTCACCACTTTAATATTTCTCATCTGCATCCTTCCCTTGTTATACTGGACTCTTAGCTCAGGCATGGCAAGTTCATGAGTTGCTATGCCAGACTGGGCTACAGAGATTCCAGTCCCTGACACTATGCCAGCATAAAGCATTGGTAATAGGGTCATTATTATTTAACAGGGCCATTTATCAAGAGAGCATCTGTAACTCTCACATTTCCAGAGAGGTGGTGCAGAATGCACAACCACACCATCTGGGAACAAGTTGTTAGCAAGGTTGAAAATAGGGCACCACAGAGGGTGCTGGAGCAAATAGGACCCAGGGAAAGGGTAATAACACTGAATATAATAAGAGATAACACATAAACAACAAAACTTGGTTGGGCTCTAAAGGGAAATCCATAACCAAGTGAAGATTGGTGTCAGGGTGCTTGGGTGCCTCAATCTGGAGAGGACCAGGGCAGCCCAGAGGTGCATCAGATACCATCATTAATTTTATCAAAATAAAGTAGCTAATGTTGTTGGAGACCTTCTTAAAGAGGTCCACATACAGATTTGCCTAAGGGACCATAAAAATGTATAACTAATGAGGAATTTTATTTAGAACTTCGACCAACAAGAAAAGTTGGTCTTGAAGAAACCTAATTAAACAATGGGGGAGAGTCATCAATTGGTGGAAGTGGTTCTAAGCCTAAGCAAACCAATAGGCAAACAATACCATTGGCCAGGGTACTGTTACTCAAGATCATCTTAACTCAATTTATAGATTGTAAGTAGACTCATCCCAATTTTGCAATAATATGACTGGAACAGGTTTTTAAACCTTGTTTCTCAAGTAACTGTAAGAAACTTTCAGAAAAGAGAATTAAGCTGGTGCATTTTAACACTCTGGCTGTAATGCAAGGCTGAGCATCACACACATTCACAGGACCAACCTGAACATGTCAAGACTGGGCTCCCAAGGTCCAGTCTGCCACCAGCCCTACACCACTTGCCCCCATATGTGGCCATACCAACTCCAATTAGTCCTGTCCAAATGGATGTCCTTGCCAGGCACACCATGCTGAGGTGCGGTGCACCAGCCTCTGTCACCTTGGACCCCAGGCAGAGGTGCCCCTGAAACCTCTATCCGCTCATGGGGTCAACGGGCCAAGGTGAAGCTAACTGACCTCTGTCACCTCAGGCTACTCTGGCTCACAACTAGCCAGGGCAAGACCTCTCCAAAAGGAGCCTGGTGCATCCACTCCCTTTCTCTGAAGCACCGCCATCTGCTCCCCAAAACTCACTTCAAATAAATTAAATTTAAATAAAATGGGTTTAGCAAAAAGTGGCCTTTATTGGAAATGGACCTGAAATTGGAATAGAATTCCAAAGTGAGGCCCATTGGGGCTGAACTTGTTTTGAAATACTTCAAAAAAGGCTAAATGAATTGTGGGTAATGAGGGGCACAAAAGCCTCCAGAATTGATGACATCCAGGCAACTTGAGGAGAAACAGAGGGGAACCTCAGAATGTTAACCAATCAAGATAAGATTTATTTAAATTTATTCCATTATCAACCTGAATAGGAAAATCCTACTTGGAATAACAGAATTGCAACTATTGACACACACAAATCTCATAATTCCCAACCTTATGGGATTCATGTGCAATAGCAATTGTTACAGAACATATCTCACCTTTACCCAGCATTAGTCCATGATATGTTTTAAGTGAGAAAGACCTTGCAACTTAACCTTTTTGGCCTCCTGATGTCCAACCTTGTCTTTATAGTCTGTTTCCACAAATAAATCATGTAGCCATGACATTATCATCTCATTCTTTGGGGCTCCACCCCTTCAGGGGCTTTTGCCAAAGAAAAGTTCTTGTGGGTTGGGGCCAGCTTCATAGCAGTGATGGTTTGCTTTAACTTATGTCCTGCAGCCTCAAGAAAACGCTTGTGGAAAATTTCAATCAGATCTTGAACATGGGTGCACTCATGCTCTGATATCCAACTGTTCTCCGCAGCATCAAATTTCTTTAAGGATACCAAGTACTCAAGCCTTCTTCTTACTCAGCGTGAGGCTAGGATCTCCACTTCCCACTCTGGCACCCCATCCATGAGATAAGCCTCTGGAGTCTCTGTGGGGGCCCTCAAACAACGTTAGCTTACTTTTATGAAAGACAGCAATAATCTGGAACAATGAAGGAAGATACAACTGATACAAGGCATGTCCCACCTTTCTGATAATACAGTAAGGTCCAATCCTCTTTAGCCCCAGCTTTTTTCATGGCTGCTTAATAGGGATGTTACAAGCATCGAGCATCACGAGATCTCCTTCTTTGTACAATGGAATAACCATCTTTTCCCATTGGCATTCTCCTTATGATATTTCATTGTCACATCCAAATTTGTGTTAAATCCCTGGTGTAATTCTTGATAGTCTTTGCAAAATCCACCACCACTTCCACTTTGGATCCACAGATGGGCACATGTTGAAGGCGGGGTTGAAGACATAGTTGGCAAAAAAGGGGGGAACAACTTAATGATGCATTTTGGGTGTTGTGATAGCTGAATTGGGCCATGATGAGATGGGCAATCCAATCTGAATGATCTGCAGCAGTGTAACACCACAGGAACTGTTCTAGGCACCGGTTCACTCGTTCAGTCTGCCCATCTGATTGGGGTTAATAGGCAGTTGAACAGCAGGGGAAGATCTGAAGAGACTTACAATATTTTTCTCAAAAAAACTAAGGTAAACTGGAACCCACAATCACTTGTTATCTCTTGGGGGACCCCATGAAGGGCAAACACATGATATACAAAGAGTCTAGCCATCTATGCCACAGTTAACGTGGTTCTGCAGGGAATAAAGTGGGTGTCACGAATTTGACTATGGGCTCTGCTAGTTGGCAGGCCAACCAGTAAGAAGACTGGTCAGCCCTTGCCATTTCACCTTAGGCATCAGGGCTAGCAGCGTAGGCTAACCCCTTGCCATATCATCCACGCCATTTGGGGATCCCCTAGCCTAATCCCTAACCAACGAAATAAATAATAAGCTTATAACAAAAGGTAGAATAGGCAAAGGGAGATATTTATTGAAAGGGAAGCTCCAGGTATTTATAATATTTACAAAAGGGCTACTGCACCCACCGCTGACCTATCAGCTCTTCTGCTGGTTCTTCTAGCCAACCACTCTTCTGCTTCTTCTTTCTCTACATTATTCTCTTTCATGGCATTGACCCTCTCTCTCCATCCTTCCCAATGTCTGAGTTAGTTTTGGATCATCCTCAGCCTTAAGTCGCCAGTGAGCCATATAAATAATTATTCTAAATAAACATCAAATTTGTATTTGACCTTCAAGTTGATAATAATGCACCAGAAACAACTTTAGTCGCTCGCTTGACTCAGATTATCTCGGCATCTTGCCAACATCTATTCTCATCTTATCCCAATTATTTGATGATAACAAATGAGGCACCAGAAACAACCTCAGCTGTCTCAAACTTATAATTGCCAGATCCACTGACATTGGATAATCAGTACAGGCAGCAAATTCATTGATGAACAAATAAAATGAATACATCAGCTTTCCGCTGGAAATTCCCACAATGGTCCATGAAATGGCAGTTGGCGTTGAACACTGATTCCGCTGACTGATACTGATTGGATCATCCTCAGCTATTAGTCACCGGTGATCCTTATAATAATTCAGGGCCACTGATTGGCCCCACTTGAACCTAATACCAAACTTGGTGGAATACTAATTTTGGCTCAAACCAAATTGGGGAGCAACTAACCATCAATCATATCAAATAACACGAAATCTAGTCAATAAGCCATTCCACCTGGATTGGCCATTTCATCCCAAATAATGATTAATTATTGGAGGATTTATCTGGTTAAAATTCTGACATTTCCCCCCACTTAACCAGATGGTAATCCTCCTAAATCCTGCCTCAGCATGTGGGGCAGCGCTCAGGGCTTGCCCCTCCCCGCCACCAACAATCCGCTGGAACCAACCACAGTGACACATCTCCGCCACCTCTTCACCCACCTTTAGCTACTTTAGCACCAACCAACAGAGTCCCCTGTAGTGAGCACCACTGTTGTGAAATCGGCTATGGGCTCTGCTAGTTGGCAGGCCAACCAGTAAGAAGACTGGTCAGCCCTTTCCATTTCACCTTAGGCATTGGGACTAGCAGCGCTGGCTAACCCCTTGGCATATCACCCATGCCATTCGGGGATCCCCTAGCCTAATCCCTAACCTACAAAATAAATAATAAGCTTATAACAAAAGGTAGAATAGGCAAAGGGAGATATTTATTGAGAGGAAGTGACAGGTATTTATACTATTTACAAAAAGGGCTACTGCACCAACTGCTGACCTATTGGCTCTTCCGCTGGTTCTTCCAGCCAACCACTCTTATTCTTCTTTCTCTACATTATTCTCTTCCCTGGCGTCGACCCTCTTGCTCCATCCTTCCTGATGTCTGAATTAGTTCTGGCTCATCCTCAGTCTTAAGTCGCCGGTGAGCCATATAAATAATTATTCTAAATAAACATCAAATTTTTATTCAACCTTCAAGTTGATAATAAATGCGCCAGAAACAACTTCGGTCACTTGCTTGACTCAGAATATCTTGGCAGCTTGCCAACATCTATTCTCATCTTATCCCAATCATTTGATAATAATAAATGAGGCACCAGAAACAACCTCAGCTGCCTCAAACTCATAATTGCCAGACTCATTGACATTGTATAATCAGTATAGGCAGTGAATTCATTGATAAACAAATAAAGTGAATATATCAGCTTTCCGCAGGAGTTTCCACAATGGTCCATAAAATGGCAGTTGGCGTTAGACTCTGATTCTGCTGGCTGATACTTATTGGATCATCCTCAGCTATTAGTCGCCAGTGATCCTTATACTAATTCAGAGCCTCTGATTGGCCCCACTTGAACCTAATACTAAACTCAGCGGAATACTAATTATGGCTCAACCCAAATTGGGAGCAACTAACCAGCAATCATATCAAATAACACGAAATTCAGTCAATAAGCCATTCTGCCAGGATTGGCCATTCCATACCAAATAACGATTAATCGTTTGAGGATTCCATCTGGTTAAAATTCTGACAGTGTAAATCTTCATACAACGGTCCACCATACCATGATGGCATAGTAGCCATATGATGCAGGTAACTCCACAATAAAATCCACCAATATGGAAGTTCAAGGCCCTTCAGCCTTTTGAACTGGTACCAACAGCCCCTTCAAGGGGTTGGCAATAGGGTTTCAATTGGTTACAGACTAGGCGCTCTTTGCAATACCTGGCAACCTTCACAGCTAATACTTTTTAATTATAAGTGTGGCAAATTAGTTCCAGAGTCCTCGTTTTCCCAGGATGTCCAAAGGTGATTCTATTATGATGGTCCCAGACAATTTACTGGTAAAGTGGTCTAGTGGGAACCAATATGCGTCTCTAAAACTGCACCATTTAATCCTTCACGTGGTATCTCAGGTAATATCTTCTTGATTCAACTTACTCTTAGCGAGGTCCATAGTCTATTCTGCTGACAAGGACTGTGAAAGGACCACCTTTCTCCGCCTTTTTCAGAGGAGCAAGTGCTGACCTGTGGGTCAAAGGGGAGGGATGTTGTCAGGGCAAAGCCTGACATGAAAGATATCCCTGATACATCAGTTCTTATTAATGGAATATATGATATATGTAATCAGTTTAAACAATCAAAGATGATAGCAAAATCACATAGCAAACGAATAACAAGTCAGATGAGTCAGACGAGCCAAATCAAGCCTATCAAATCAAATCAAATCGAACATTGGAACACCTGGCCAGGTCTTAGTAGTCTAAACTAGGGAGTTGACTACTAGTCTAAGCTTTGATTATCTAAGACAGGAAGAGCCTAAAGAATCTAAAGCAAGATAAGAATCAAGTAAGCCCAAAAGCTAGTTCAATTAATCTGAAAAATAATATAAGCTGAATATTTCTAAAATCATTTCTTTCATTCAAAAAAGTTAAGATGCTTCTATATACTTATTTGATTTACTTGTTTCCGATCCTTAGTAAGGTACAAGGATCTTTATTATCAAGCATATATCAATCACATAACTCTGAAAATCCAAAAATTTCCTCTAACACAACTTCACAATTACCCACTATCACTGGTATACTGGCCCTAACAGGGGTTGGTCTAGATGAAGCTCTACAACCCATATTAAGGCCCAACAGGCCTATATTCACAGTCATTATATTCTTTATCCGCATCCTTCCCTTGTTATACTGAACTCTTAGCTCAGGCATGGCAAGTCCACAAGTTGCTATGCCAGACTTGGTTCCAAAGATTCCAGTCCCTGACAAATTGACTGCCAACCAAACAAAATATTACACCCTTTCCCTTATGCTACTAGGCGCAATAACAGTATATATATTGTTAAAGGCCTATAGTAAAATTGAGGCGCGCTTAAATCTTTCTGAGTCTCAATTAGATGATCTAGCAAGCAACTCAGGAAGACCCAGCCAAGTGCAGACTGTGACAGTAGCTAATCATGCTATTCCCTTTAGTTCCATAGTAAACTTTCCTGAAAAATTGACACTCTCAACCATAAAGGGAGTACTGGATTTTATTAAGTGCATAATTCAGAATCTACCCCAACACTTATCACAATGATGCATGCAAAGTGATGGCAATAGGTTCCCAACTTACTGGGGATGCACTTAGTTGGTTTGTAAAGGGTCTTGAAGAAGATGAAAATCTTTGCACTGATTATGAGTCTTTTAAAAGTCGAATTTTAGCTGCTGCAACACCAGCTGGATCAAGATTACAAGCACGTATATCCCTACTGAAGCAAAGACAGAAAGGTCAAGCTATGTAGGATTATAAGGGAAAAAAATTTGATGCGTTTCATAAAGCTGATTTAGATTCTGAGATGGGTTTGCTTCTCTTTTGTCAAGGCTTAAATGACTTTTGGACAGAATTGATTAGACATCATCCAATCACTATGCCTCTTCAGGATTTAATTGAGACCACAACAAATCTGATGATTGAAGCACCCACTAATTCAAACAGATATCAGGAGAAGAAACTCATTAGAACTAACTTTCAACAACGTTGGACCAAAGAAAAGATATGTTATAATTGCCAAAAGCCTGGTCATTATGCCAATGAATGCTCAGAAAAAAAGTTTCTGCTGAAATCTCCATTAAAGGACAATGCTCAGCCTTATCCTGTTTTATATGTAGCTCTAAGCCATGATGGATATAAAGAAAATACAGAGGCTTTAATAGATACAGGCGCATCTAGAAATTTCATTTATGAAAAATTATTAGAAAGTTTAAAATGTATAAAAGGAATTGAATCAATTGATGTAACTCTTGAGAATGGGGAGATTACCAACACCTATCGTTCTGGTCAGCCCATTAGGCTTCATATTGGTTCCTATACCTCAGAGGTTGAGTTCTGGGTGCTTAAGGAAACCATTCAACCAGTAATACTTGGATATAACTGGGCATGTCAGATGAAACTTCAGTACCAGTATGAGAATCATGCCGTTGTTGTTAGTTTTAATGGAAAAAGGAAATTTGGCCTTTGATTGAAGCAAGAGGCTCTGGGCTGTTAAATGCTGATACTCAAATTGTAGAGTTGAAGGCCTGTAAAGCAACTATTCCTAAGTCTGTAAGGCAATGGGCTTCAGTTTCTAGTGAAGAGGAAGCTGAGCAACTTTCTCACCTTGCCCTAGTAAAATGGGAGGACAAATTGATTGAAGCCCAGGGGAAAGACACTTTTTGCCAGAAAATTATATCTGATTTAAAGAATGATGACAATAGCATTTGGTACCAAAAGGGTTATTCACTTAAAGGATATCTTCTACTCTGGAAAAAGAGTCTCTATGTACCTGAAGGTCCTCAACGGTTAATTATATTATGTGAATACCATGATTCAAACATGGCAGGTCACCCTGAAAGGAATAAAATGCTTTCACTTATTCAGAGAACTTATCGTTGGCCTGGGTTGATAAAAGATGTGATCAAGTACCTAGCTGGTTGTGAGACCTGTTGTCATACAAAGGCTAGAAGAGGACACCCACAGGGCTTACTGGAACCCCTAAGTATGGCAACAAAACCATGGGAATCAGTTTCCTTGGATTTTATGGTTGAGTTACTAAATTCAAATGGTTACAATGTGATTTTAGTAGTCGTTGATAGATTTACAAAGATGGCTCACTTTATACCTACTAAAACATCTGTAACAGCTAAGGAAACAGACCAACTATTTATGAAAAAATGTCTTTCTTTTACATGGCATTCCCAAAGAAGTGATAACAGACCGTGGCGCTCAGTTTACATCAAATTTTTGGAATCAAGTAATGAAGGACCTTGGGATCCAAAGATGTCTATCCACTTCATATCATCCTCAAACTGATGGACAGACAGAACGCGTAAATCAAATATTAGAGCAGTATCTAAGATGCTATGTGAATTTCTGAACAAAATAACTGGGAAGATCTTCTAACAATGGCCCAGTTCTGCTATAATAACTTGGACCATGCTTCTATAGGTATGTCACCCTTTAAGGCAGATTATGGTTATGATGTGAATTGGGGACCCAACTTAACTGAAATCTCAGAAAACCCATCAGGTAGAGACTTTATTAAAGATATTCAACAAACTCATGCTGTATGCATTGCAAATCTAAAAAAGAGCAATCAGGACATATAAGGATTTTGCTGATAAGAAAAGAGTACCTGGAAAGATCCTAGAAATTGGAGATGAAGTTTACCTAGATGCAAGAAATGTACCTATAATTGTCCCATCACGAAAATTAGCACATCAACGCATAGGACCTTTTATGGTAGAGAAAATTATAGGTAAGGTAGCATATCAAATAGCATTACCCAAGGAATGGAAAATCCACAATGTATTTCACCGATCCCTTTTACATAAAGAAAGATGTTATCTCTCTACCACATCAGCAGATCAGAACAGCTGCTCCTCCATTGATTAAAGGAGAGATTCTAGAGTATGAAGTAGAAGCAATCCTTAAAAGTAGGAAGCATTATGGGAAGATTCAGTACCTGGTAAATGGGTAGGGTACCCTGTTGAAGAAAGTACCTGGGAACCAGAGGAAAACCTTAAAAATGTGAAGAACCTACTTCAAGGTTGGAAAAAAAAAAATTGCAGATGGCTTCAGCCTTGGTGGGGGTTAATGTCAGGGCAAAGCCTGACATGAAAGATATCCCTGATACATCAGCTCTTATTAATGGAATATATGATATATGTAATCAGTTTAAACAATCAAAGATGATAGCAAAATCACATAGCAAATGAATAACGATTCAGACGAGTCAGACAAGTTGAACCAGCCTATCAAATCAAATTGAATTGAACATCGGAACACCTGGGGCCAGTTCTTAGTAGTCCAAACTTGGGAGTTGACTACTAGTCTAAGCTTTGGTTATCTAAGACAGGAAGAGCCTAAAGAATCTAAAGCAAGATAAGAATCAAGTAAGCCCAAAAGCTAGTTCAATTAGTCTGAAAAGTAATATAAGCTGAATATTTCTAAAATCATTTCTTTCAGTCAAAAAAGTTAAGATGCTTCTATATACTTATTTGATTTACTTGTTTCCGATCCTTAGTAAGGTACAATGATCTTTATTATCAATTATATATCAATCACATAACTCTGAAAATCCAAAAATTTCCTCTAACACAACTTCACAATTACCCACTATCAATGGTATACTGGCCCTAACAGGGGTTGGTCTAGCTGAAGCTCTACATCCCATATTAGGGCCCAACAGGCCTATATTCACAGTCATTATACTCTTTATCCGCATCCTTCCCTTGTTATACTGGACTCTTAGCTCAGGCATGGCAAGTCCACAAGTTGCTATGCCAGACTGGGTTACAGAGATTCCAGTCCCTGACAGATGTTAGGATAATTTTAACTGGCGAAATCATTTAATTGGTGTTGTTTACCTTTACCTCCTTAGGTTTGGGAGCTAGTGCAGGGTTTTGGCTCAAAGCATCCGCCTAAACATTCTCATTGCCCTTTGTAAACTCATAAGAAAACACAAATTGGGACAGGGTCTCATGCCAGAGGGTTTGCCAGGGGTGAAGACATGAGGTACGCAGTAGTACAACAAGGCACAGTGTTCTTTACAAACGTGAAATGGTTAGGATGAGCCATGCAAGTGATGAAGCCAATAAGTAAGCGTTTCAACCACTGCCAATAACTTTTTGTCATAAACGGCGTAGTTTAATTAAGGCAGAGACATTTTATAGAAAAATTTACCATGAGATGCTCTATTCCATCTTCACCTACTTGTAATAAATCTGCCGTTTTGGCGAAGTTGGAGGCATTGGTAGCCATAATAAACTCCTTTATTGGATCTACATGACAAAGGACGGATGTGGACAACAGTGTGCACTTCACTGCTTGGAAAGCATCCTCCAAACTGGGGGACCACTGGAGCACTTTAGCTCCACTCGCCTTATACAGGGGCGCTGCCACCTCAGAAAGATTTGGTGTACCTTTCTTAAGGAACGTACACGTCCCCAAAAAGCTCCTCAATTCCTTGTCCAAAGTTGGGGTGGGCCACTCACAAATTGCCTTCTCCTTTCTGGAGTTATCATGTGTCCTTGGTCAAACATGACGTTGCCCAGGATGGTGACCTGGGACTTGAAGAATTCACACTTACTGATTTTCAGTGTAAGTTTTGCTGCCCTTAAACTCTCCACCACTTGCTTCAGGTGTATCACATGGGACTCATGGTCAAGAAAACATCAGAATATTATCCATATAATCCACCGCACACACACCCAGAAGGTCCCTCAAGGACGCATCTATATGGCGTTGAAGGGTAGCAGGTGTATTTTTAAGCCCGAAAGGCATAACCCAAAACTGGAAGATTCCTTTTTTGATATGGAATGCAGTTAGCCACTCCTAGCCCTTCTTGATCAGGATTACTTTGTCTACATTTAAGCATTCAGTTTGGAGAAGAATTTCACCTTCTCCACATAGCGAGCAATTTGAGAATCTGCCAGAATGTGATGCAAATCTGGGACTGTGACATTATTGAAATTCCTATAATCTACACCTAGGAATAAGATACAGTCAGCTTTCTTCACAAAGAGAAGTGGGGAGCATACTGATGAGGTGCGCTGAAATATTGCGCCTTTAGCTAACTTCTCCTTAACCAACACATCTAAGGCCGCTTCTTCCCATCAGTCAAAGGGTGCATGGGAGAAGATATATGCACCAGATCAACCATGGGCTTAAACTTAGAATCAAACTCTGAATGAGCTGGTAGTACACTGGCTGAAGCTGCAACAAACAAAGATTTTAGCCCCTCCAAATAGGAAGGTAAAGGTGCTTCCAAAGAGGGCTTTAGCAACGGAGCAAGAATTAGTGTGTGGACCTTGGGACATTGGGCAAATTGCCCTGAGAATTAGCTTCAGAAGAAGGAACCACTAATTTTTGATCATTCTTCAAGTTATGATAAGGTATTGTCTATCAAGTTGGTTCTGACGTCAAGCTTTGGCCACCACTCTACTCCCTAATAATGAAGTAAAAGATGTTTTTGATAGCTTGGAAGGGGTCAGACAGATGGTATTTGCCAAATTGATAATTCAATATCCCCAGAACCTTCAGCGTGTGGATGCCTTAGGAAACCCTTCCCCTACCATACCACCTGGCAAGTAATTAACTCAGGGTAGTCAGCTAGGTCTTGGTCAATAAAATTTTCAGAGTCTCATGTATCCACCAAAATAGTGTGCTGATTTTTGCTAAAGGGGATGAAAAGGTAGCTGTCAACAAAAATATCCAGAATGGTCTTATATAAACAGAAAACGCCAACACCTCATCAGAAAACCCTCTATCAGGAATAATCATGCCTCCAGGGTATGTTTTCGCATTATAAAAATGAAGAGGGATAGTTTGGCCACTCTTAATACTGAGGTCACATATCTGACCATATCTTCAACAGGTGCATAAACATTTTTATTTTAAAACTAGCTCTTTTTCCACCTTTTGTATTATGCAGATCATGGTTGAGGTCAGGCGCGGGTTCTCAGGTGTAATTTGATACATAGGAATAGGGTACTCATTAGAGCTGCAAGAGCTGATAATTAACTTTTTTGTATGTCATTCAAATTATAAAACGCGTTTTTGTGCGTCAACAACCCCATAACTGCTCCAATGACTTGTTATGCCTTCTTATCCAGGTCCATCACCATTAAGACCTTCAGCGATGCTTTGTCCTACACCGTGGAAACGCAAAGCAAAAAATTGTTTTGGTTGATTCAGTTTTGTTAAATTTTGGGGCTAGAATCTCCTGAACCCTCAAATTCTGCTGAAATGTGGAGGGAATCAGTTGGGAGTTTGCCCTTTTCAAGAAAAAAATTGTCAAAGATGCCATATTATTAGGGGCTGCCATGGTGACATCATCATGGCGGAATCGCCTGAAACATTTAATTTAAACACAGGGCTAGACCCTTGCTTGCCTTTGAATTTGGCAGAACTCAAAGGAATGAAAGGATAAGATTCCACCTTTTTGAGAGGCGCGCACAAGTTTTAAGGCCCGATTTTTATAGGGACTCCCTAGGTGAAACCATGATGGCCAAATTAATTGTCCCTTTCTATGTTGGGATGGGGAATTGCCCACAAAGAGCTTCAATTATTTGGTTGAAGTTGGGAGGGGGCAATTTCCAGATTGGGGAGTTTCTCATGGGGTAGTTTAAGGTGGAATAAAGAAACAACATTTTACCAACTTTGGGCAAAGGTAGGGCCTGTGCTCTATCACAAAATTCATTTAAATATAATTTCACTGGGTGCCAGATTGGCGCAGAGAAAAGAACTTTTATAAGATGTGGATGGGTGACATATCAGGACAATGCTACTCCAGGACATACTCCAAACCCTCCTCTTATTTCCATAAAAGTGGCTGTGCGTGGAAAACCACAAAACCAAATTGGTGGCCTCTGGAGACGGCTGATATATAAAACCAACCCCAAAGAGGGTTGAAAAGAATCAGACAATTTGTTACTACCAAAATAAGCTTCTGGAGAGAGGGAAGCAAGAGCCTGTTGGTTTTTGGAATAAATTTTGGGGGACCATTAAGTGTTGTGAAAATGGATTCTAAAGGGTTCAAGTCCACCAGGTATGAGTAGGAAGGGTGGGCACATCTCAGTTGGTAGTCACAAGATTACGCTGAGATGCACCAATACAAAACCAAATGATAAAACTGTGATGTGCACCATAGTGTCTTTGACAAACGGCCAGCACACCCAATTTACACATAAAGAAATACACACGGATAATTTGAATGCATGTAAAATAAAAAGGTGGTAAACTAATGTCAAGAGAGTGTCTGTAACTCTCTCATTTTCAAAGAGGTGGTGCAGGATACATAACCACACTGTCAGAGAACTAGTCATTAGCAAGATTGTAAACAGGGCACTGTGGAGGGTTCTGGAGCAAAAAGGACCCAGGGAAAGGGTAACAACACTGAATATAATAAATAACACAAACAACAAAACTTGGTTGGGCTCCAAAGGGAATCCATAACCAACTGGAGATTGGTGTCAGGGTGCTTGGGTGCCTCAATCTGGAGGGGACCAGGGCAGCCCAGAGGTGCACCAGATACCATCATTAATTTTATCAAAATAAAGTAGCCAATGTTGTTGGAGACCTCCTCAAGGAGGTCTGTTCACAGGTTCTCCTAAGGGACCACAAAAATGTAAAACTAATGGGGAATTTTATTTTGGAATTTGACCAACAAGGAAAGTTGGTCTTGAAGAAATCTTATTAAACGATGGGGGTGATTTGTCAATTGGTTTGAGTGGTGCTAAGCCTAGGTAAACCAATTGGCACATGCTTTCATCAGCTAGGGTCCTGCAACTTAAGATGGTTCAAACTTAAGTTAGATATTGCAAATTAACTCGTCCCAATTTAGCTTTTTTATATATGGAACAGGTTTTGAAACTCCGTTCCTCATGTAATTGTAACAAACGTCAGAGTTGAGAACTTAGCTGGTGCATTTTAACGCCCTGGGTGTAATAAAAAGAGCTACGTACATTCCCTTGACCAACCTGTGCACATCTCTCCTATACTCAGCATCAGTCCAGGGTAAGCTTTAAGCGAGGAAGACCTTGCAACTTGACCTTTTTAGCCTCCTGACGTCCAGCCTTGCCCTTACAATTAGTTCCTCTATTATGTCATGTAGCAATGACAAACGTTATTGGCTCCAGCTATTATTATGGACAGGGGTATGCACCCCTGTAGTTCAAAAAGGGGATCAAACCCCAAGGTACAGCCCCTCACCCAGATCTCTGACCTAGGTCACACTTAGATGAGAGATAGGTGGCGGCTGCCACTCCCTGTTTTTAATTCCTTTTCCTCACCCCCTCAGTCCAAACCTATTCAGGTGGCAATATCTGCAGATCTTTAATTAATAAAATTAAGCAACTTTGTCTAAATATTAATAATCACAAACAGCTCTCCATCATGTTCCCAGCTCCTGTTCCCAGCAAGGGTCTCAACCAAAAGCCAAACTGAGTGGGGCATCTTACCTACTAAGCCAAAATTAAGAAAAAAGCAAAAACAGAAAGGCTGGAAACAGGATTCAAAATTTAACAATCCAATCCAAACTCAAAAAAGTAATTTAGACATTCAAAATTAAAAAATGGCTTGAAAATAGCTTGAACGCTTTGATTGGTACTGTTGAGGTGAAATTATGGGTCAAAACCAAAGATTAATGAACTCAAAATTGGAAATTGATCTCCACTATTCTAATTCAGCTTCAGCCCCCTCCCCCAGTTTAGTTTAAAACCCAGCATCTGACCTTAGGTAGGGTGATAGGTTGTTGTTTTATATATTTCAATAATACCCATATATCAAAGAAATCCTTTTTTACTTCTTATTGTATCAAAAACTGTATTAAATAAAAGCTTTTGTGTTTCCACAGTTTACAACACCCAAAGGTTACGTTTGATGGCCTTAAAGATATCAGAAGCCTTATGTGTTAGTTTAAACTCAATAGTTAGAACCTTCGACTTCACAATTAAAAGACCCTCCTACAATTTTCCTCACCAAACTCTGGTAAGGCGCAGCTCAAGAGACTGTGCCTTTTATTGTGGCTGCTAAAGCACCCAAAGTTATGGGCTAGTATTCTCATGGCAATTACTTATCATAACAACTTTGTCCTGGGTTAGTTAGGGCATATATCATAAAACTTGTATTAAATCTAAAGTTTTGTGTCTTCACAGTTTAAAACAACCAAATATAAATTTAATGGCCTCAAAGATATTAAGACACCTTGTGTGTTAGTTTAGCCTCAACAATTGGAACCCTCAACTTCACAATTACAAGACCCTCCCACAATCTTCCTCCCCACACTCTGGTAAGGCGCAGATCAAGAGACTGTACCTTTTATTGTGGCTGCCAAAGCACCCAAAGTTACAAGATTGTATTCTCATGGCATGTACTTATCATAAAAAGCACTGTCCTGTGTTAGTTTGGGAGGCTATATTAAAAAATTGTATAAAAAAGACTTATATTGTATATATTTAAGTATATACAGTTAGGTTAGGATTAGGATATGATTATAAATTATATTATAATATAAATTTTTAAATAATGTAAATATATAGCGTTGTCCCAATTATTTTGGTGCATATATTATAAAAATAGTATTAAAACCTTTTATAAGTATATGAGGTGTGGCAGAAAAGTAATGAGACTGGGAACACTGCAAGCGATCTGGCAACGCTGCGCTGTTGTCCTTGACAGAGCACGTGTATCAGCCCCTCCCATCTCTCAGTGCAAGTTTTAACTCCTTCCATTAACTACGTGATTGTTGTGACTGCTATTAGTGAAGTTGTGTTTTGGTTGTGCATCATGCAAAATGGAACAGCGTAATTTGGAGCAACGTTGTGCCACTAAATTTTGTGTTAAGCTTGGAGAATTGGCAAGTGTGACGTTTGAAAAGTTAAAACAAGTGTATGTTGAACATTCTTTATCCCGAGCTCAAGTTTTTTGCTGGCATAAATCATTTTTGGAAGGCAGAGAACACGTTGAAGATGAACACCGCTCAGGGAGGCCTTCAACTATTAAAACTGACAAAAACATCGAACGTGTGAACACTCTTGTGAGATCAGACCATCAATTAAATATTAAGAATGTTGAGTGAAGATATAAATTTGAACAGATTTACCATTCATCAAATTTTGACTGAACATTTGCACATGCGAAAGGTCTGTGCCAAAATGGTACTGACAAACCTCACAATTGAGCAGAAGGACAATCAAAAAACCAAGTGTCTTGATCTTCTTGACAGAATCACCAATGAGCAAGATTTCTTTAGTCGTGTAATCACAGGTGATGAATCATGGATTTTTCAATAGATACTGAGACCAAGAGGCAAAGTGAGGAGTGGCACACTGCAAGTTCTCCTCAACCAAAGAAAGCTCGAATGAGCAAATCAAAGATTAAATCAATGCTGATTTGTTTTTTTGACATAAGGGGAATCGTCCACAAAGAATTTGTTCCTCCAGGACAAACTGTCAATAAAGTTTTTTATAAAGACGTCCTTGAAAGGCTCAGAAAAAGGGTCACTCGCGTGAGACTGGACATTGCAGACAAATGGATGCTCCATCATGACAACGCCCCATGTCACACTGCCCTCTCCGTCACAGAATTTTTGACCTTAAAAGGCATTTCTGTGGTTCCCCAGCCCCCTATTCACCTGACCTCAGTCCCTGTGACTTTTTCCTATTTCCTAAACTGAAAAATGTCCTCAAAGGACGGCATTTAGGGACTTTAGAAAACATCCAAAAGAGTGTAATGGACATGCTACAGACCATACCAGTTGAAGACTTCCAGCGCTGCTACCAACAGTGGGAACAACATCTCCATCGGTGTGTAGCTGCCCAAGGGAACTACTTTGAATGGGATAAGATTGATGTTTGAAAAAAATAAAAACTTTGGTAAGTAAAAAATCAGTCACATTACTTTTCTGCCAAACCTCATATATACAGTTAGGATTATGATTAGGGATTAATATATATTATATTATATTATATTATCAATTCTTATAAATATGTAAGTATATTTTTTTCCAAAAATTTTGGTATAATTAACAACGTTTTTCTGAAATAGACTGTTTTATCATGAATGATTAATTATTTGTTTGCATAAACGTATAAGTGGTTGCTTATACATGTAAAGACCTTATGATATGTAAATGTTGGTGATATTAACCAACATGCTTTGATGCAACTCTACCACTATCCTTTATTTTCTTTCTGTTTGATCTCACTTTTGAGAAATTTTACAAAAAAGTTCCAATTATCTACTGCTGTCTGACCACGTCTGATTTCCAATTAATGTCCCTGGACCTGCTGCCTGCAGCTCCAGTATGGGGCAGAAGTGATCCACCTCCCAAGTTTTAATGCCCTACAGGGAAACACATTCATATGGGCTCAAATAGTCCACCAAAATCTACAGGATGTTTTGTCCCTCCACAGGACTTAGAACTTCACCTTGCGCACATCCACCCAACTCATTCTATCCTCTTGCCTCCTTAATCTACTTGATTTTGCCCCCATGTTGACTATGGGAGTTTATTCCCATATTTTAATAAATCAATAATCAAACTTGCCACTTCTGCCATTGAGCTGGCTAACTCTACTGATTTTTTCCCTTTTAAGGGATATTTTGGCATAGGATTCCAAATGGAGGAGGACGCTGCAGCAGCGGCGTTGAATCCTCTAATATATAAAAATATCTTCAAATCTACTACCTAAACTTGTCTTCCTGATGACACCACACTGGTGGTGTCATTTGCCAACCTCCCCCCACATCTCCCACCCAAAATTTTATATGATGAGTTGATGTTATGCTTTAAGCTTATGGCACTCAGCCCAACCTCATCTTCACTGCTCCGTCTGGTGCAGATCGCCATGCTGCCTCTAGAGCCACAGCCACCATCATCCCAAATCACTCTGTCATTGTCCACCAAATCCATCCATGTGCTCACATTGCTGCAGCACTGGAGCATTTCTTTTAAGCTTGTGTCAATAGCTGTCAACAGATTTGTCCCCTCTATTTTGAGCTTGAGCACTATAAAAGGTCCTGACCCATGCCTCATCACCTGTTACTATTTCTGAACCCTTTTCAGCAGAATTTAAACGAGGCATTTTGTTGCAACCTCCCACCCAACATTCTCACTTGATGGGTCAATGTGTGAAAGCACCCACCAAAACTGTCATGTACACATGACATAATAGTGGGGATCAACCCCAAAGATAAGGCTGGGCGCCTGGAGGCCCAAAAGGTGAGGCTACAGGGCCTCCCAGACCTGAAGCACACCCTAGACCAGCGCTGGGTAAAGGCAAAATATGCCCAGGTTGGTCCTAGTGGGGAGCTGAGTGCCCAGCCCCTGATGACGGGCCAAGCGTTAAAAAAAACTATCTACCAAATAAAGGTGGATGGTTCAGTTTGGTTAGTCAAGGAACGGGAATTTGAAACCTGTTCCACCTACAAAATAATGCACTCAGGTCGAATCCAACTTCAGTCAATCACTTGAGTGAAGTCAGTTTCAGCCTATTCCACTAACTTGGATGGCAGTATTGCCCTATTGGTGAGTCGATGCTTGGGCCACTGCAGCATAACCCCAATTTCCCCATCTGAGCTTAAATACATTTTCCCCAACCAATATTCCTTGTTGGTTGACTTCCCAATAAACTTTTCCCCGTTTTCCGCTATTTAAAATTTTATGACATTTTGAATGCTCCTGTGTACAAACCTCTTCGAGGAGGTCTCGCGTTCCATTACCCTTGCCATTGCAAGGACCTTGCAGCTCTCCGCTCATGCACCATTTGTTCGCCCAGGTTCCCTCCAACCTGGGTCAATATCCCCTATCAATATGTGCACCGCGTCATTTTTACTGGTGTACTTCTTATAAAATTTGCAATTTCATGCCTAAGCTATTATTGCTCCAGCACCCTCTGCTGGGCTCTAATCACTCTGGCACTAATGGCTAGTTCCTGGCGTTGGCCTGGTGCACCGCGCACTGCAAGCTGGGAACAGGAGAGTTATAGACATTCTCCTTACATTAGTTGACCAACCTCATTTTCTTATGTGTACGAACTTTTTCTGTGTGGAACTTTTCCAAAGTGGAAACAGTGGCCATTGGCTGTGGGCTCCAGCTGTCATCAGCTGCACCGCTGTTTGCTCTTTTTCCCAAAGTTTGGAGCAACTTGACGTTATTTTGGTTGCCTCCAACTGGAAAGTATCCACCCTTCATGTTTGTACCTAGTGTTTTTGGACACTTTAATGTCTGAAAGTCGTGATTCCCCAACTTTCCACTGAATTAATTAAATTTCATTCCAAGATTTGAGTTTATCTTCACTGGTGCATTCAGACGATGCCAGCTGAATTGGCGCAGATGGCCTGGTGGTGTTGGCCTTGGATAACATTGGGCATTCCATTGTGAATCAAGGGATAAGGTTGTTCGCATCATAAAACACGTTTTATAACGGCAACTGGTCTCTACCTCTGAACCATTTATTAGTTCATATGGCCTGGATGAGGACCCTATTCCAGTATATCAAATTACCCCTAAGAACCCACGGTTAACCTCCACCATGATTAGGCACACTCAGGAAGTGGAAAAGGCATTGCGTTTACAATATAATCAAGTATATGCACCTGCATAAGGCATGGTGGGGTATGTGGCCTCAGTATCAAGAGTGGCCAAATATCCCACCCCTTTTTTGATTTCAACACCAATTCTGTTTGCATGCTTGAGCCAGATAAAAATTTTGGTGAATTATTGTCATTGTCTTCAATAGATAAAGACCATTCCGGGTTTTTTCTATTGAATGCCGCCCTCTCCTCTCCTTTAGGGAAGCTCACCACTACTATTTTGGTGGATACTGGCGCTTCTGGAAACTATATGGACTAGTACTTAGCCGACTACCTTGGGCTGAGTTACTTGCCAGGTGATGTGGTTAGAGGAGGGGCGTCCCAAGGTATTCCCACTCTGAAGATCATTGGGACAGTGGACTATCAGGTTGGCAAGTACCACTTTCTGATCACTTCAGTGTGATCAAAAACCTCCTGTTCCCTATCATTTTGGGTGAGGAGTGGTGGCGGAAGTTTGACATTAGAACTAACCTGAAGGAGAATACCTTGTCCCTCACCATGAATAATGGTCGCATATTTGTTGTACCTTTGTCCAAAGAAAAGGCCCCAGGCAACTTGCCCCATTGGCCCCACCGTATCCCTTATCGCCTTGCTTCAATGCAGAAGCCCTCAGTGGAAATTCCTAAACCTTCTTGCTTGGAGGGTTTGGAATCCTCTTTTGATGCAGCATCTGCCAACGCACTCCCTGAGCACTCTGAATTTGATTGTGACTTCAAGCTCATGGTAGATCTGGTGCATATCTCTTCCCCTATTTACCCATTAACTGTTCGGGAGGAGGAGGCGTTTGATGTGTGGGTAAAAGAACAGTTAGCCAAGGGTCGGTTTGGGACCATCTAGTACTAAAAAAACAGTTAGCCAAGGGTGTGATTTTTCAGCGCACCTCCCCTGTATGCTCCCCCCTACTCTTCGTGGAGAAGTCTGATAGTACCTTACGCCCCTGCATAGACTATAGTAACCTTAACAACATTACTGTACCGGATCTCCATCCCATCCCTTTGGATTTGCAGATTGCACGCTATGTGGAGAAGGCAAAGGTCTTCTCTAAGCTGGATTGCCTCAACGCGTTCAATCAGATCCAGATCAAAAAGGGACAAGAGTGGTTGACTGCAATCCGTACCAGAAAAGGGATCTTCCAGTCTTGGGTCATGCCCTTTGGGCTTAAGAATGCCCCTGCTATCTTTCAACGCCGCATTGATGCAGCGTTGGGGACTTGTTAGAGGTATGCGCGGTCGCCTACATGTATGATATCCTGGTGTTTTCCTCTGATAAGGAGTCCCATGAAGTTTACCTTTGGAAAGTGGTGGAGCGGTTAAAGGCAGCCAGCCTTACGTTGAAAATTTCCAAGTGAAACTTTTTCAAGTCTCAGGTCACGTTTCTGGGAAACGTCGTGTTTGATTAAGAACACATGATAACTCCAGACAAGGAGAAGGCGATTCATGAGTGGCCTACCCCCACCTCAGTTAAGGAATTAAGGAGCTTTTTGGGGACGTGCACGTTCTTCAAGAAGTTCACTTCCAATCTGTCTGAGGTGGCAGCTCCCCTATATAAGGCTAGCGGTGCCAAGGTGCTTCAGTGGTCCCCCACTTTGGAAGATGCTTTCCAGGCAGTGAAGTGCACACTGTTGTCCATGACTGTTCTTCGCCATGTCGACCCTTCAAAGGAGTTCATTGTGTTGACTGATGCCTCCAACTTCGCCATAGCGGCCGCCTTGTTACAAGTAGGCAAAGATGGGATAGAGCATCCGGTGGGATACTTTTCTTGGAAAATGTCTTTACCAGAGTTGAATTACGCAATTTATTATAAGGAGTTACTGGCAATGGTGGAGGCGTTGACATATTGGCGTCACCACTTGCATGGCTCATCCCAACCTTTCCAGGTATGTACAGACCACCATGCCTTGCTGTACTACCGCGCTCCTCATGTCCTAACCCCATGGCATACTCTTTGGCATGAGACCCTTGCCCAATTCGCATTCACATGAGTTCACAAAGGCAAGGATAATGGTTTGGAAGATACTTTGAGCCGCAACCCTGCTTTAGCGCCTGATCCCAAGGAGGTGGAAGTTCACAACACCCAGGTGATGATTCCTCCAAGTAAACTTCTGCCCCAACGACCCTCTCCCTGGCCAATGGGCCCGCACTTGCATCTCTGGAAAATGCGGAGGAATATATTATGTTCAGGAAGGTAGTCCTTTCTCAGCCGCTGGTAGCGGAATATCCTAAGTTACTTGCTAAGTGCGAGTTGAATCAAGAGGATCTCTCCAGGGCTATCACATGAAGGATGAGATGGTGTGGTTCCAGGGGCGTCTATGGGTTCCTGCTGGACCACTTCGCCTGAAAATCATACGGGACCAACATGATGGACTTACCATTGGTCATCCTGGGAAAGCAAAGACATTAGAGTTAATCCAGCGCACATACAATTGGAAGGGCTTGCCTTCTCAGGTGGTGCAAGACTGTAAGGAATGTTTAGTCTGCAACCAAATGAAACCAAATTGTCAACCTTTAGTGGGGTTGTTGGTACCTGTCCATAAAGCTGAAGGGCCATGGACTTCCCTATTGGTGGACTTTATTGTAGAACTACCTGTCTCAGATGATCATAATGCCATCATGGTGGTGGTGGATCGGTTTACAAAGTTCGCCCACTTAATTCCGTGCAGAACTACAATAACCGAGGCTGAGATGGCCAGGCTTTTTGTCATGCATGTGATTGCACTCCATGGAGTTCTCAAGAGATCATCAGTGATTGGGGACCCCAGTTTACCTCTGTCTTTTGGGAAGAGTTGTGTAAGACTCTCCAGATTCGCCCTTGCCGTTAGACTGCCTATCACCCACAATCAGATGGGCAGACTGTACGAGTGAACCAGTGCTGGAGCAGTTTCTGCGGTGTTACACCGCCGCAGACCATTCCAATTGGGCTTCTCACCTACCAATGGCCCAGTTAAGTTACAATAATTTCTTGCACTCCTCGATTGGTTGTTCCCCATTTTTCGCCAACCATGGCTTTAACCCCGCCTTTAACATGGAGCCTAGATGTGGGTCTAAGGTTGAAGCAGTGGTGGACTTTGCCAAGACAATCAAGAAGGTCCACCAGGGGGTTTCCACAAGCTTGGAGGCGGCAATGCAAGTGTATAAGGAGAACGCTGATGGAAAGCGCGAGTGGGTCCAGCATACAAATAAGGAGATCTCGTGATGCTTGATGTTGTAACATCCCTATTAAGCAGCCATGCAAGAAGCTAGGCCCTAAGAGTATTGGAACTTACCGCGTTGTTAGAAAGGTGGGCCATGCCTCATACCATTTGGATCTTCCCCCTTCATTTTGGATCTTCTCAGTGTTTCACAAGAGCAAACTCACGTTGTTTGAGGGCCCCCACCAGAGACTCCCAAGGCCTATCTCATGGATGGGGCGCCTGAGTGGGAGGTGGAAGAGATAGTTGCCTCCATCCGCGTTAAAAGAAGACTGGAGTACCTGGTATCCTGGAAGTGCTTTGACACTGCAGAGAACAATTGGGTTCCAGCGCGCGACTGTGTGCATGCCCAAGATCTGATTGAAGCCTTCAACGAGAGTTTCCCCCAGCTGCTGGATCCCCACCTAAACCGTCCGTCGCTGCCATGAAGTTGGACCCTGCCCATAAGAACTTTTCCCTGGTGCAAGCCCCTGGAGGGGGTTGAGCCCCATCGAGAGGAGAAGGTAATGTCATGTACACGTGACATAATAGTGGGGATCAACCCCAAAGATAAGGCTGGGCGCCTGGAGGCCCAAAGGTGAAGCTACAGGGCCTCCCAGACCTGAAGCACACCCTAGACCAGCGCTGGGTAAAGGCAAAATATTCCCAGGTTGGTCCTAGTGGGATGCCAAGTGCCCAGCCCCTGATGATGGGCAAGCATCAAAACAAACTATCTACCAAATAAAGGTGGATAATTCAGTTT
Organism: Massospora cicadina; assembly: GCA_022478985.1. NCBI lineage: Eukaryota > Fungi > Entomophthoromycota > Entomophthoromycetes > Entomophthorales > Entomophthoraceae > Massospora > Massospora cicadina. Next base: position 235,636 of record JAKSZP010011856.1, read on the forward strand.
GGTTAGTCAAGTAACGGGAATTTGAAACCTGTTCCACCTACAAAATAACGCGCTCAGGTCAAATCCAACTTCAGTCGATCACTTGAGTGAAGTCAGTTTTGGCCTATTCCATTCGCTCAGATGGCAGTATTGCCCTATCGGTGAGTCGCTGCTTGGGCCCACTGCAGCATAACCCCAATTTCCCCATCTGAGCTTAAATACATTTTCCTCAACCAACATTCCTTGTTGGTTGAGTTCCCCAATAAACTTTTTCCCCATTTCCACTATTTAAAATTTTGTTTGACATTTCCAAATGCACCTGTGTACAAACCTCTTTGAGGAGGTCTCGCGTTCCATTACCCTTGCCATTGCAAGGACTTTGCAGCTCTCCCCTCATGCACCGTTTATTTGCCCAAGTTCCCTCCAACCTGGGTCACTTATCCCCTATCAATATGTGCACCTCGTCGTTTTTACTGATGTTATTCTTATAAAATTTGCAATTTCATGCCTAAGCTATTATTGCTCCAGCACCCTCTGCTGGGCTCTAATCACTCTGGCACTAACGGCTAGTTCCCTGGCGTTGGCCTGGTGCACCGCGAACTGCCATGCTGTGAACAGGAGAGTTATAGACACTCTCCATACAAAAACATCCAGTCACACTCACTACCCAGGGCTCAACCTGACCAATAAGAGTTAGGCTTGGACCACCATTCATATCCAAGCATCCACCCATTCACATACTACCACCCACCCAAATTCTGCATCCAATATTATTGTAAACCAAAATCATTGGGACCTATTGGATAAGGTCAATGAATCAAGTAAAATTTTCAAAATGAGATGATGAATCAGGTGAAAAAGGCCCATTTGAATATGAATGGACTAAATTTTATAATTCTGATTTTAAAAACCCACTCCCTCAGATTCTATGCTCCTAAAACCAAAACCATCCCCTTCCAAACTGAACACCAGCTTGCCTTAGCAGCAGTGGCCTCACCCCATTGCCACCATCTCTGCAAAGCAGTGGCCCATTCAGTTAATCAATTCCATGAAGGGCTGCACACAATCAACATCCCCCTGATTTCCCCAAAGTAGCATTGGAGGAAATCACCAGATTGACGTATGATGCCAATGTCACTATTGTACATGATTCAGAACTAGCAGCATTCAACCCAACTTCTAAAATCACCCGGAAAAATACTGCCAATTTATCCCAACTCCTAGATGCCTGCGTTCAAGCTGAACATCTTGTTGCAGATTTAATTGAGGCTGTTTCCAGGCTGATATTGAGGCAAGTAATCGTTATTTTACACTCCTCCAACCCCACCACGCTGATGCCTCAACCCACCTGCTTTCATTCTTTGTACTCTTTTACAACCAATACAAACCTTCCACAAATCCTTCACCTGAAGAAGAACTGCCTGAACCTCCCTCCCTCACTGCCATGGTGGGTTAGTAGCACTCCGCTCCTTACCTGGTTGGGTGTTTTATTTTATTTTCATTTTGTCTTGTAACCCATTTGTTTTGGGCTTTATTGCTTTAAATTGGTAATGTCCTTCCACTGGTTGGCATGCCTTGAATTAATTAAATTTATTTATATGTAAAAATATAGCATTGTCCCAGGTTAGTTTGGTGCAAATGTTATAAAAATAGTATTAATTAAAATTATCTATCTAGTCTATATATAAGTATATATTTTAGTTAAAGGATAGGGTATTATTATAATTTATAATATATCATCATCAGTTTTTTCTATATAAATATCTAGCATTGTCCCAGTTATTTTGGTGCATACAATATAAAAATATTATTAAAGAAAAATAATATATAGCTTATATATAAGTATATACATCTAGGGTTAGGTTAGATTTCTATATCTTATATAATATCATAATATAATTTTAAATTTAAAATTTATTTGAGGTAAGCTGACCATGGAATGGACATTACTGATAATCATTGAGCAAAAAAACTGAAAAAAGAGACAACAAAACAAAGCAAAACTTCCAATTAGGTGGGAGTGGAAATGCTGCTAACCCATCATGGCAGAGGGGGAGGGGGTCAGGCAGCTCTGCTACAGGCTTGTCACTCATGAAAGAATCACAATGGTTGTAGTGGCAGACAAAAGCAGAGAGCCAGGGCGTTGGGGCATCAACGTGGTGGGGGTGGATGTTTTTGAATATTATTGCCTTCCTTAAGATCAGCTTGAAAAACAGCCTCAACTAATTCCATGACATGATGTTCAGCTTGAAGGCGGAAATCTTGTAGTTGGGCCAAACTAATTATATTTTGCCAGGTGAGTTTAGCAGATGGGTTAAACGTTGCTAGTTTCTAACAAGAAAGACAGCATCTAAGGCATCATCTTTCAATTTTTGATTTTGTCCTGTGCTGCTATAGTAAAATCAGGGGGAATACATTTGTGGTTAGCCCTTTATTTAATTAAGCAACTGATTGGGCCCCTGCTTTGCAGAGGTGGTGGCAATGGGGTGAGGCCACCGCTGTTAAAGCGAGCTGGTGATATTTTTGGTATGGGATTTGGTTTTAGGAGCAAAGCATATGGGCGAGAGGGTTTTTTCAAAATAAGAATTATAAAATTTGGCCCATTGATAATCATCCGGGCTGAGAGTTGCACCATATTCCTCATTTGTGATATTTTTACCTGATTCATCAAACTTGTCCAAAAGGTCCCAAGGATTTTGTTACATGAGAATAGTGGAGGCTGAATTTGGGTGGGTGGTGGTAGGCAAATGGATAGATTCTTGGGTGCAAATGGTCTCCAAGCCTGACTCTTATTGGCTAAGTTGAAATTTGGGTGTTTAATGCGGTTGAATGATTTGGTGGTGGCAAATTTCCCACTCTGGCCCATTGACTGAGAATGTTGAGTGAGAGGGCAACAAAATTCCCCATTCAGATTCTGATGAAAAGGGTTCATAAGCCACATCATAGGAAGTTGATTGGGGGCAGAATTTTTATGAATGTTCAAACCCGAATCAGAGGGGACAAATTTGGTGACCATTATCAACATGAGCTCAATTAATAGCTCTGGTGCCACTGCAATAAAAGCATGGGGGTATTTGTTGGGCTATGGTAGGGTGGTGTGGGATTATGGTGGCAGTGGTGCAAGGGGCAGCAAGGCGTTATGCACCAGAGGGAACAGTGAAGATGAGGTTGGATTGTATGGTATAAGCTAATATCCCCGCCATTAACTGTTCATACAAAATTTGGGGTGGGAGGTAGGGAGGGAGGGATGCAAATGACAACACCATTGTGTTATTGGAAGGAAGGCAAGTATGAAAAGTAGAAATAGGAGTGTTTTTGTAAATTAGGGAGTTAAAGCCACTGCTGCAGCGTCCTCCTCCATCTGGAAGCCTATGTCAAAATAGCCCTTAAAAAGGCGGAAATTGATAAAGCCAGCCAGCACAAATGCAGCAGAGGAAAGTTGAATTATTTCCTTGTCAGAATATGGGAATAAATGCTCATAGTTGACACAAAGGCAAAATTGGATATTGGAACAAGGAAGGGCTATAGGATGGGGATGAGAAGGGTGGATGTGCACAAGGTGGAGCACTAAGTCCTGTTGGGGGACAAATTGGCTGGAAGAGGTTGGCAGGCTATTTGAGCCCATCTGAACACATTTGTTTACAGGGCGTAAAATGCTATGTGATGGAGCATCGCTGCCCCACACTGGAGCAGCAGGCGCCAGATCCAAGGACATCAATTAAAAATTGGATGTGGTCAGATGGTGATAGATAATTAAAACATACTTAAAAATTGCTCAAAAGTGAGATTGAGTGGTAAGGAAAGTTATTATATTATTTTAAATTTTAAATTTATTGCGGGGAAGGCTGACCATGGGATGGATACTTCCAAATATGACTCAGAAGAGACAAAACTTAGTACCAGGGGAGGCACCCCAGAGAAGCGATGATATCTCTTGTTGCCAGCGGGAACGCCACTTATGGGGAGGGGGAGGAAACGTGTGAAGGGGCCATAGCCACAATCGAACATGTGGGAGGAAGGGGTCTGATTTGATGAACCAGACTGGGAACCAGGAGGAGACCAGTTGTCAGTGATGCGGTGGGAGGTATCCAAACATCCAAGCTTGAAAGTGGTCCACCAAATGAGACTAGAGTCTGTGGACAGCTTCTGGGAGGGTGGGGGTGGAGCCTGCGATGACATCTAAGACAATCGTGTGGATGATCCACATGGCGATTGCAACCACCAAAGCACGGAGGGAGGGTGGAAGGGAGGAGGCCATTGATAGAGCAAACATATCTCTTGACAGACTGAAGGGATGCGTTTGATCCTGGCCCAGCAGACGTTGAACTTCGCACCATATCACTTTAGAGGTAGGGCACTTTTCCAGGCGATGGAACAGCGTTCCATACTGGCCACACATGACACAGGATGAGTGTAAAGCGTTAGAGCGCTCAGCTGTATGATACACCCGCCTCAGGCAGCGCCACACATGGGAGCGGACTTGAGGCTGCAACAGAGGATGATGTACGGATTTCCAGATAGTTTTTTGGGTCTCAATGGAATAAGGGATGTCCATCATGTCCAGGTAGTCCACCCTGGATAGGACATGGGGCCGAATGGGGATCACGCCATCCTGAATGGGTAGCCCCTGTACCTCTTGTGTGAACTGAGGAGAGGGGCGGCCTTTTTGGGTTGTATGTCTGCTAATACGAATTCTCCACTCAGCGCTCCACATGGAGAGTAGGATTCGTTTGTAGTGGGTTTTAGTCCCATGAGGACCTGTGGCCGATGTGTGTGATGCGAGGTATACCATCAGGGAGTGGGGGTTTGATGGATTGTTGAGGCCCAAAGCGCGGGAGAAGTTGGAGCGGGCTGCGTGGGACCAGTGTTGGGAGGGGAGTGTAGGGGCGGTGACAGCCGCAATCCAGGTGCCCAGGATCTTGGCAGCATGGGCTTTGAAGTCAAGCAGGCCCATGCCACCATGATGATGAGGGCCAAAATGACCTCTAGCCGCACTGGTGGAGGGCGGCCTGACCAAAGCCATCCTTGCAGCAAGGCATACAAGGATTTGAAGAAGCTTGGGGAGAAGGGGATGGCGTGGGCTCCGAACCAGACTTTGGAGAGGAGCTTAGAGTTGGCTAAAACAATCCTGCCAGTAAGGGAGGTAGGGTGGGCTCTGAGGGAGGCGATGCGCTTTGTCACATTGTCTAGAATATGGCACTCCATTACTGCTGACGTGTATCCGCCTGCCTCCATCCACACGCCCAGATGGCGCACCGGTCCTATGGTAGGACTTGGCACAAAGGGGAGCACCAGTGGAGCGGTGTGTGTTGAGTTAGTAGGGCGAGGACGTGGGCGAGCAGATGGGCTGGGTTGGGAACTAATTGCTGGGGCCCAGCAGTTCTGAAACCGACCAAGGATGATGATTTCGGTTTTGGAAGCGTTCAGTGCCGCGTTGCTTACCCGGGAATACTCCTGGATAAGAGCTTCAAGCGCGCGTGCATCTTGATTATTAGACACCCCAACCACACAATCATCTGCGAACGCCATTATCTTGACTGGGGCTTGGCCTGGCACATGGACCCCAGTGAGTTGGGCATTCACATTTCGCAGTAGTGGATCAGGGCTGAAGCTGTATAAGAGTGGGCTGAGGGGGTCCCCTTGTCGCAAGCCCCTTTGAGGGCGGACTACTTCCGTTAGGAAGCCAGGGCCACGCACTGCCATTGTAGCAGATTCCGTTAGCAGCATTACCCAGTTGATGAAGCGAGGGGTAGGCGGAATTGATGGAGGCAGGCCCTAAGGTATTCCCAGTATACTCTATCATAGGCCTTTTGTTGGTCCAAGAATACAAGTGCCCCAGAGGCTGTGGACTGACATACATTAGCCACAGAGTGCACGTTATCCCAAATTGACCTTCTGGGTATAAAACCGAATTGTTCTGGGGAGATGGTGGCAGATGCTACAGTCCCTAACCGGTTAGCCATAATTTTTGTTATAATTTTAGTGTCTGTGTTTGTTAGAGAAATGGGGTGCCAGTTGGCTAAGTCTAGCTTATCCCCTTTCTTGAAGAGTGTGACAGTAAAGGCCTCATGTCCTCCTGATAGGAGGCGCGTTTCCAACAGGCTTTGGTTAAGTGAGGCGAGCAGCAATGGGGATATATATTTTAAATTTTTTTTGTAGAACTCATATGGAATGCCATCTGGGCCTGGGCATTTTCTGTTTGGTGCACCGCAAATGGCTGTCCATAATTCGTTCAGAGTAATCAAATTCATTATTTCCGGGTATTGGAAAATGGTGCAAATGCAGGCTCAGTCAAGAAATTCCTCCACTTTGGCCAGCTGAATTGTATCAAATTGGTACAACTTGTAGTAATACTTTTGCATTTTGATTGCCACTTCGGCCAGTGTATCCGCAATGGAATTATCTGATCTTCACACCTGTGTGCAGGCCACGCTCTGGCGTGGTGCAAATTTTTTTTAAAGAAATGTGCAGTGCACTTGTCGCCTTTTGTGATGCATGTAGCCCTGTACTGAACACAAACCCAATGTTTGTGTTGTCTTTTGAGTGCGTTAAGGTGGGCGGCTGCCTCCGCCCACTTCCAGCCCCATGCAGAGCTGTATCCTGTAACTGGGATGTTGGACTCCAAGTGTGCCAACTCTTCCAGAGCGCGCGAGATAACTGCCGATGTGGCTTGTGAGCATCTGGAGGAGAGATGGCGATAGTGGCGGATAGTGTCATCTTTGAAAGTTACCCATGTGGAAATGAGGTCCGCGCAAAATGGTGCAACAAACTTTTTACCAAAGTTGCCTCTTCCACCCATATGGAAAATCCTGGCGACGCCAGCTCAGGGGGCGGATTTTGCACCAATGTGGGGCCTTAGCAGCTGTGACAGGTAGGTGGTAGGTTAGTGAGACCAGCCAATGGTCGGAGAATTCCGTTTTCTGTTGTTTTGAAGTGGGAGATGTGGGGTTGGAATTTCGCTGGCATTAGAATAAGGTCGATGAGGGTCATGGACCTTAATTGGCCATTGTGGATGTGGGGATGCATCATGTTTTCGAGTAGCAGGGCATGTCATGGCAGCGCATCCATTAACCCAAGGGTGGCCTTTAGAACACGTATTTCTACGTGACCCTGGGGGGCGTGGGGTGAGGAAGGCCACCGTTCCGTTGGTGTGTTTAGCCAACAATTCATGTCGCCAATTAGGAAAGAGTCTGGGGGTAGTGGGAGGGATTTGACTGATGAGAAAATTCATGACGCTCGCGTGCACTGTTTGGGGCATTGATGTTGATGATTGTGTGTGCTACGTCAGCCCATGAGAAAGTGACAACGAGCACTCGGCCATTTAGGAATGTTTCTGAGGCTAAAAATTTGAAAAAATTATTTTTCTGAATTAGCACCCCACAGTGCTTCGACCAAAAGGATAGGGATGGGAGGAGCATTGTTTTCCAAGCATCCTCGGAACCTCATGGACAGTGGGACTCCTGGATGGCCAGGATATCCACGGGTAAATTGTGTTGTAAAAAACTCAGTTTCCTAGCCTGGGATGGGGAGGCCTTGAGTCTGGCGATATTCAACATCCCTAAAGTGAAGGTTTCCCCCATCGCACCTTAGGTGTGAGGGGGTGGGCACCTGGGCCCACCAGCCTCTTCTAGATCCCCGTGGGCCTTCACAGCAGTGCGGGTGTTAGCAGCAATGCTATCGGAGTTTTTTTGTTTTTTGTGGAAAGAGTCATGTTGGCTTTAGCCTTCACTTTTTGTTTTCCTGACATTGGACGAATTTTTTGCGGTGCGGATGAGTTTAGTGCACTGTTGAGCGGGTCAAAAAAAAATTTTTCAGTTAAGGATGGGTCCCAAGTTGGTTTCAACTGGAGCTTAGGTGCAACGATTGGGTGTGATCAAATCTCCCATCGGATCCTCAGATTAAGTGGCCTGCTCGGCATGGGCTTCCCAACCTGATTGGTTGATGGATTCCCAAGTTGCTTCCGCTGCAAAGGTTTTCATGTCCTCCTGGCGTTGTGAGTGTGGGATAGCGGTGGTGGCTTTGGCCGCTTCCTTGGCCGCGGCCCTACGGGCCTTCTTAGCCTTCTTCCACTCTTGCTGGGAGATAGGCTTTACCAGTAGGTAGCAGCCTTGTGCTCCCCACGGGAAAGCCTCTTTGGTGCTTGGGGTTGGTTCATAGTGCGCCTCTCCGCTGGCCATAGCCACTGAGGGGTGCTCTTGGAATGTGACGCCCTCCTTGATGGGGCATGCGTGCGCCTTATGGCTGAACGCATCACAGTGGGTGCAAATAGGGGGCGCGCTGTCCACGGTCACCTGGAATGGGTGGGTGGTATGCCCTGCGATATCAATAAAAGTGGAGTGCGGGATCTGGGTTAGATCCTTCATGATCTCCTCAGTTGGGGTCAGAACTGCGATGGCTTTGCCAGTGCACAGGTGTGGCATCAGCGTGAAGCGTTGCATTTTGAAAGATTGTATTTCGCCATATATGGCGAGACCATCTTTCAGGTGTTGTTCCAAAATGTCACGTTTTACCGTAGTAAGCAAGAAGTCAAACGTGAGGAAAATTTGGTCTGATTTTGTCCATCTGGTGCATTTGGTTTCAATGACCCATTGCCCTTCAGGGAGGTTGACCACTACGCGCACCGTGCAGCCTCATCTGCTGCCTTTTTGCTTTCAAAACCTAGGTCAGCCAACTGCGTGACATGGAGTGAGGTGCAACATACACCGCGGTCAGGAAAATTGTGTGCACATCTTCACAAAATTTTTCCCATAAGGCCATTTTTTGGATGTCCAAAACATGCGGACTCCAAATTCCACCGACAAAAGTAGCTGGGAGTGTGGCGTGTTGATGTACTAGTTGCATCGTGCTTGCCATGTGAGTATCTCCAGGGAAATGGTGACTGCCAGTTTTTTAAAATTTTTGTCTATTCCACCGGATTCTCCGGGGCGTTTTCAAATGTTGGAGGCCGCGGGCCTTCCACCTGCTCCTCTTACCTTGCTTGCCCAACTGCTCCCTGACATGGGCGCAGACTAATCTCCTCTGTGAGATTATCAAACTAGATTCAGTCTTGAATTGAATAGGTTGCAAAGTGATTGCAACGAGAAAGAAAAGTAACTTTGTTTTAAATTTATTGCGGGGAAGGCCGACCATGGGACGGACACTTCCAAATATGACTCAGACGAGACAAAACTTAGTACCAGGGGAGGCACCCCAGAGAAGCGATGCTATCTCTTGTTGCCAGCGGGAACGCCACTTATGGGAAGGGGAGGGAACGTGTGTAGGGGACGTAGCCACTATTGAGCACGTGTGGAGGAAGGGGTCTGATTTGATGAACCAGACTGGGAACCAGGAGGAGACCAGCTGTCGGCGACGCGGTGGGAGATATCCAAACATCCACGCTTGAAAGTGATCCACCAAATGAGACCGGAATCTGTGGACAGCTTCAGGGAGGGTGGGGATGGATCCAGCGATGGCATCCAAGACAATCGTGTGGATAGTCCACAAGGCGATTGCAACCACCAGAGCACGGAGGGAGGGTGGGAGGGGGAGGCCATTGATGAAGCAAACATATCTCTTGACAGACTGAAGGGATGTGTTTGATCCTGGCCTAGCAGACGTTGGACTTCGCGCGCCATATTACTTTAGAGGTGGGGCACTTCTCCAGGCGGTGAAATAGCGTTCCATACTGGCCACACACGACACAGGATGAGTGTAAAGCATTAGAGCGCTCAGCTGTATGATACACCCGCCTCAGGCAGCGCCACACATGGGAGCGTACTTGAGGCTGCAACAGAGGATGGTGCGCGTATTTCCAGATAGTCTTTTGGGTCTCAGTGGAATAAGGGATGTCCATCATGTCCAGGTAGTCCACCCTGGATAGGACTTGGGGTCGAATGGGGATCACGCCATCCTGAATGGGTAGCCCCTGTACCTCTTGTGTGAACTGAGGAGAGGGGCGCCTCTTCGGGTTGTATGTCCACTAATACGAATTCTCCACTCTGCGCTTCGCATGGAGAGTAGGATTCGTTTGTAGTGGGTTTTGGTCCCGTGAGGACCTGTGGCTGATGTGTGTGATGCGAGGTATTTCATCAGGGAGTGGGGGTTTGATGGATTGTTGAGGCCCAAGGCTTGGGAGAAGTTGGAGCAGGCCGCGCGGGATCAGTGTTGGGATGGGAGTGTAGGAGTAGTGACGGCCGCAATCCAGGTGCCTAGGATCTTGGCGGCATGGGCTTTGAAGTCAAGTAGGCCCATGCCACCATGATGATGAGGGCCAAACATGACCTCTAGCCATACTGGTGGAGGGCGGCCTGACCAAAGCCAACCTTGTAGCAAAGCATACAGGGATTTGAAGAAGCTTGGGGAGAAGGGGATGGCGTGGGCTCCGAACCAGACTTTAGATAGGAGCATAGAGTTGGCAAGAACAACCCTGCCAGTGAGGGTAGTAGGGTGGGCTCTGAGAGAGGCGATTCGCTTTGTCACGTTGTCCAGTATATGGCACTCCATTACTGCTGACGCATATCCACCTGCCTCCAACCACACGCCCAGATGGCGTACCAGTCCTATGGTAGGTCGTGGCACAAAGGGGAGCACCAGTGGAGCGGTGTGTTTTGAGTTAGTAAGGCGTGGACGTGGGCGAGCAGATGGGCCAGGTTGGGAACTACTTGCTCGGGCCCAGCAGTTCTGAAACTGACCAAGGAGGATGATTTCGGTTTTGGAGGCGTTCAGTGCTGCGTTGCTTACCTGGGAATATTCCTGGATGAGGGCTTCAAGCGCGCGTGCATCTTTGTTATTAGACACCACCACCACGCAATCATCTGCAAATGCCATCATCTTGACTGAGTTTTGGCCTGGCACATGGTTTCCAGTGAGTTGGGCATTCACATTTCGCAGTAGTGGGTCAAGGCTGAAGTTGTATAAGAGTGGGCTGAGGGGGTCCCCTTGTCGCAGGCCCCTTTGAGGATGGACTACTTCCGTTAGGAAACCTGGGCCGCGCACTGACATTGTTGCAGATTCCGTGAGCAGCATCACCCAGTTAATGAAGCGGGGAGGTAGGCGAGATTGTTGGAGGCAGGCCCTAAGGTATTCCCAGTTTACTATATCATAGGCCTTTTGTTGGTCCAAGAATACAAGTGCCCCAGAGGCTGTGGACTGACATACATTAGCCACAGAGTGCACGTTATCCCAAATTGACCTTCTGGGTATAAAACCAAATTGTTCTGGGAGATGGTGGCAGATGCTACAGTCCCTAAACAGTTAGCCATGATTTTTGTTAAAATTTTGGTGTCTGTGTTTGTTAGAGAAATGGGGCGCCAGTTGGCTAAGTCTAGCCTATCCCCTTTCTCGAAGAGTGTGACCGTAAAGGCCTCATGTCCTCCTGTTAGGAGGCGCGTTTCCAACAGGCTTTGGTTGAGTGAGGCTAGCAGCAATAGGGATATATATTTAAAATATTTTTTGTAGAACTCATATGGAATGCCATCTGGGCCTGGGCATTTTCGGTTTGGCGCACCGTGAATGGCTGTCCATAATTTGTTTGGAGTAATTAAATTCATTATTTCTGGGTATCAAAAACGGTGTAGATATGAGCTCTGTCGAGAAATTCTGCCATTTCAGCTGGCTGAATTTGTTCAGCTCGGTATAGCTCAGAGTAATATCTTTGCATTTCGATTGCCACTTCAGCTGGTGTGTCCACAATAGAATTATCCGATCTTCACACCTGTGTGTAGGCCACACTCTGGCGTGGTGCAAATTTTTTTTGAAGTATGCGGTGCACTTGTCGCCTTTAGTGATGCGTGTGTGGCCCTGTATTGGACACAAACCTGATGTTTGTGTTGCCTTTCAAGTGCGTTGAGGTGGGCGGCTGCCTCAGTCCACTTCTGGCCCCATGCAGGGCTATATCCTGAGGCTGGAATGTTGGACTCCAAGTGGGCCAATTCCGCCAGCGCGCATGATATAACCGCCGATGTGGCTTTTGAGCGTCTGGATGAGAGATGGCAATAGTGGAGAAAGGGTCTTCTTTGAAAGTTGCCCATGTGGAAATGGGGTCCGCGCAAAACGGTGCAACAAACAATTTTGCCAAAGTTACCTCTTCCACCCACATGGAAAATCCTGGCGACGCGAGCTCTGGGGGGCGGATTTTGCACCAATGTGGGGCCTTTGCAACTGTGATGGGTAAGTGGTATGTTATCGAGACCAGTTGGTGGTCAGAGAATTCCATTTTCATTGTTTTGAAGTGGGAGATGTGGGGTTGGAATTTCGCTGGCACTAGAATAAGGTCGATGCGGGTCATGGACCTTAATTGGCTGTTGTGGATGTGGGGATGCGTCATGTTTTTGTGCAGTGGGGCATGTCACGGCAGCACATCCATTAACCCAAGGGTGGCTTTTAGAACGCGTAGTTCTACGTGACCCTGTGGGGTGTGGGGTGAGGGCGGCCATTGGTCCGTTGGTGAGGTTAGCCAACAGTTCATGTCACCTATAAGGAAAGAATCAGGGGGTAGTGGGAGGGATTTGACCGATGAGAAAAATTCCCGATGCTCTTGTGCACCATTTGGGGCATAAATGTTGACAATTGTGTGTGCAACATCGGCCCATGAGAAGGTGACAACGAGCACTCAGCCATTTAGGAATGTTTCTGAAGATGTAAAATTGAAAAAATTGTTTTTCCAAATTAGCACCCCACAGTGCTTCAACCAAAAGGATAGGGATGGTAGGAGCATTGTTTTCCAAGCTTCCTCGGAACCTTGTGGACAGTGGGTTTCCTGGATGGCCAGGATATCCACAGGTAAATTGTTTTGTAAAAAACTCAGTTTCCTAGCCTGGGATGGGGAGGCCTTGAGTCTGGCGATATTCAACATCCCTAAAGTGAAGGTTTCCCCCATCGCACCTTAGGTGTGAGGGGGGGGCCCCCAGGCCCACCAGCCTCTTCCAGGTCCCCACGGGCTTTCACAGCAGCATGGGTATTAGCAGCAACGCTATCGGGGTTTTTGTTAATTTTTGTGGAAAGAGTCGCGTTGGCTTTGGCCTTCACTTTTTGTTTTCCCAACGTTAGACAAATTTTTTGCAGTGCGGATAAGTTTGGTGCACCGTCGAGTGGGGCAAAAAAAAATTTTTCAGTTGGGATAGGTCCCAAGTCAGTTTCAACTGGGGCTTGGGTGCAGCAATTGGGTGAGATCAAATCTCCCATCAGATCCTCGGATTGAGTGGCCCGTTCAGCATGGGCCTCCCAATCTGATTGGGTGATGGATTCCCGAGTTGCTTCCACCGTGAAGGTCTCCATGTCCTCCTGGCGTTGTGAGTGTGGGATAGTGGTGGTGGCCTTGGCCGCTTCCTTGGCCGTGGTCCTATGGGCCTGCTTGGCCTTCTTCTGCTCCTGCGGGGAGATGGGCTTTACTAATAGGTAGCAGCCTTGTGCTCCCCACGGGAAAGCCTCCTTGGTGCTTGCGGTTGGTTCGTAGTGCGCCTCTCCACTGGCCATAGCTGCCGAGGGGTGCTCTTGGAATGTGACGCCCTCTTTGATGGGGCATGCGTGCGCCTTATGGCCAAACACGTCACAGTGGGTGCAAATGGGGGGCGCGCTGTCCACGGTTACCCAGAATGGGTGTGTGGTGTGCCCTGCGATGTCAATAAAGGTGGAGTGTGGGATCTGGGTTAGGTCCTTCATGATCTCCTCGGTTGGGGTCAGAACTGAGATGGCTTTGTCAGTGCACAGGTGTGGCATCAGCATGAAACGTTGCAATTCAAAAGATTGTATTTCGCCATATATGGCGAGACCATCTTTCAGGTGTTTCTTCAAAATGTCACGTTTTACTGTAGTAGGCAAAAAGTCAAACGTGAGGAAAATTTGGTTTGATTTTGTCCATCTGGTGCATTTAGTTTCGATGACCGTTGCCCTTCGGGGAGGTTGACCACTATGCGCACTGCTGCAGCCTCGTCTGCTGCTATTTTGCTTTCAAAACCTAGGTCCAGCCAACCGCGCGACATGGAGTGAGGTGCAACATACACCGCGGTCAGGAAAATTGTGTGCACATCTTCACAAAATTTTTCCCATAAGGCCATTTTTTGGATGTCCAAAACATGCGGACTCCAAATTCCACCGACAAAAGTAGCTGGGAGTGTGGCGTGTTGATGTACTAGTTGCATCGTGCTTGCCATGTGAGTATCTCCAGGGAAATGGTGACTGCCAGTTTTTTAAAATTTTTGTCTATTCCACCGGATTCTCCGGGGCGTTTTCAAATGTTGGAGGCCGCGGGCCTTCCACCTGCTCCTCTTACCTTGCTTGCCCAACTGCTCCCTGACATGGGCGCAGACTAATCTCCTCTGTGAGATTATCAAACTAGATTCAGTCTTGAATTGAATAGGTTGCAAAGTGATTGCAACGAGAAAGAAAAGTTTAAGAAAAGTAACTTTGTAAAACTTAAAAAATATGAAGTTTTAAGGGTTTTAATGGCGCTGCGTGGGGGTAATAGAGTTTCAGCCCTCTTGATCTTTGACCAAAAAGTATGTTTTTGAAAGTTATTATATTATACTTAAACATATATATGTAAATATATACTATTATCAAAGAGTAGTTTCATGCATGAATTATAAAAAAGTAAAAGGAAAATAGTTTTGTATAGCGTATATATAATTATATATAGTTAAGGTTAAAGATAGGGTATTATTATAGGTTATATTATATTAAGATTATATATCTAAATATATAGCATTATCCCAGGTTTGGTGCATATATTTTATAAATAGTATTTAGAAAAAATAAATAGTTTATATATAAGTATATAAAGCTAGGGTAAGGGTTAGGGTATTTTAATTTATACTGTATTATAAATTTACTATATATATGTAAGTATATAGAATTGCCCTGGGTTAATTTGGTGCATATTATAAAAATAGCATTTTGAAAAAAACTTATATAGTTAATGAATAGTTATATGCATCTAGGGTTATGACTAGTTATTATAATATTATAATTATTTATATGTATGTAAATATATAGCATTGTAAGGCCTTTGGCTCCATCTATTAAGCTGGACAGGGATATGCACTTCTGGTGAGAAATTGATAAGACTGGACAATAAGCTATATATTTGGCGGATCATATCATATTAGTCAGGTGAATTGATCAAAGTGATACTAGTTCATCAAATAGAGGGAATTTTGATAAAGCCTCAATTATAGGATGAAACCTCTAAAATTGTACAAATAGAGAGTTTTAGGTTGTTGGGGTGAAATTGACTAAGAAGATTGAAGAATAATAATTAAATGAGAGAATGAAAGGAGGATGTTTTTGAAGTAGGAAGAAGGGAAAAGCTAGCAGAAGTAGTTTTCAGTTTTATATATAATAGAGTAGTGTCACTTGGAGCAATAGCTCATATATTTATATATCTTTATTATTTACCAAGGATTGGCAATCTTCATATTGTCTTTACATTGCTCAGTGGTGTTAAACCTGTGCAACCAGCTTAGTGGATCTAATCAATACCATCAAAAGTTAACAATAATGCTCACTACAGGAGACGCTGGTCAACTGTAGTTCAACGGCAACTCTGGCATCATGACAAGCCCCCACTATTTATGTCAGAATCTAATAAGGTTCAAAGACCAATACTCCAGGGAGCCAACTGAGAATTTAATGAGGAACCAGCACTATTTATGGTGACAGAACCAGGAGATGAGGAACCAAGGGAACTTTCAGTTACAAACTAGCCCCACGTTAAAGTCAGACCAACAAGCAGATCCCCTAATGTAACCCCTCAGCAACTGTGGGGTATCATGGAATTGCTCTTGAGGGGCTACTGCCTCTATGAAGAAGATGTGGGCGAACATGCCCTAAGTCTGTTTTATAATCAAAGAGACCAAGAGGGCCATTATAAATTCTATATGTCTTACCTTGACGCTACCACAACAGGGTTGACTTGCCAGATTGGCTCCTATGTAGCTGAGTAATAATTGAGTGTACATTCAGCCTTTGATCCGCCAACTACTGCATGTGTTGGCCCAACAAAATATTGAGATTGGCAACATTATTCATTCTGTCCAAGTGCAACATGACACTCACCTCTTGATTGAACGCCTCAACCACTCTTTCTCAAAAATACAGGGGTCGCTAGTGCACATAGACAGTCATATCATGGATGTCTGCAACCACTTGGACCAATTAGTTCCATGCTTAAATCATGAGTTGCCCCAATTAATAGGAGAATTGTTAGACCAGAGTGGGCTTTTGGGTGAATAACTACAGGATGTCACGACGCTAGGTAGTAACACTATGCGATTTATGATGTAAATGTCTTAATGGGTGGAAGGAATCACCCCATGGCAGTAGCTCAGATAAGGGATTGGGTTACCCTCCTAGAGCAGCAGGTAACTGATCATGCTGATTCAGTAGCAATTATTTTAAGCCAGCTTTGGCTGTGTGGAGTAATCAGTGGGCTGCTGACTATTTGAACAGCTCTTTCTTGACAACCTCAGAACATGGGCTATTTCTAGGTCAGATCAATCAGCTAGAAAGTACCAGCCGAGTGGCTTGAGGCCAAGCCATCACTCTTCCATCTGTTAAGATGGTGTAGTGTGCTAATATGTGAGTGCACTTAATAAACTTTGATGGTATAATGAGAAGCTAATGCGGGAACAAGCTGCTTTAATCAAGCAAGTTAATGAAGTGAAATGACAAGCTCAAGACATTGATTGGCAGAACTCAAGAATTCAGGACAAGTTGGAGGATGTCCTCATATGGCTTCAGGTAATGAAGCGTAAAATAGGCTCATATCAATAATTCTGTTACAAATTACAGAAAGAAATCAAGGAGCTTAGGCAAGGGGTGAGAAACAGGCAGTGTCAGTGCTATTTGGTCAAAGCGGAGCAAACAATGTACAAACTTTTCACTGAACAGACTTTTGAAGGAGGTAAGAGCTCATCTAGCAGCAATTTCAGCCAGGAATGCTAAGGTTTGGCCACTTAATACCCCCAGTTGTTGCGGCAGTCCCTCCCAGCAATCCAACCTCTTTCTGGTCAACTACAGCAGATTTAAATTTCGCCCTCATAGCCCTATTCTTGCTTAAAGGGGATGTTCCCCTTGGCCAATCTGAACCTAACTTGTCTGTTACCCGAGCCCAAAAAATGGAGCTGGGCAAATTTGTATGGATTGAGAGGTTGCCGCCTTTCAGTCAAGATGGGAACATGCACATATTTTTCAAATGGCTTGAATTTGCCATGGAAGAAGCATCAGACCAGCATAAAGCTAAACTGGTGCTATTAACTCTAAGTGTCAAGAGCGCCAACCAGGTTACATGTTACCTTAATGTTAATATTGTAACCTATAAAAAGGTGAAGGGGACCTTACTCCATATGTTTAGGGTGTGGCGGAGATGGCTCAGCGCAAGGCCAGATTTCTGACAATAAAATTTCAGATAAATGAGTCCATGGTGGAGTTTGCAGAGTGGTTCACCGCTGAGGCTCACGTGTTATTGGGAGCAAATACCTTAACCAACAAGGATGTGGGCATAGTGATGGTGGCGGCTGTTAAACCATATCAAGAGCTGTATAATGCTATGACCCACATATTTTAAGAATACACGGAGATTTTACAAATCATTAATTCTTTATACCATCTCTCTGTCACATTTAGTGCTCCCAACATAGAACGGAAAGCCCCTGCAACTGCCACTGCCTCCCCATCGGTAAATGGACCTCAACGCCCCAGTTATAATCTGTTGGGTGGTACTAGCCCATTTTATATATCAGTGGGTCCTTTCCGTCCTCCTTATACACAATCAGCTTGTCCAAAGCCAAATTACAGTTCCATGTTTAACTTCTGATCTGGACCTTTGGGTGCAATACAGAGATGAGAGCCATATATATATGATTGCTCTTGTGCGGTCAAAGAGTCCACTATGTGGCTAACTGCCCTGTCAACCTTTAAGTTCATGCAGTACCGCCCTCCCTGATCAAGCAGGAAAAGTTTAAGTGGAGTAGAGATGGGATGCTCTACCTCCACTGATCCAAATCTAGTTTGCCCCTGACGATTCCCACAAGTTGCTTTGCATCAGTCCTGGATCTCGCCCCAACGGCTTATTATATCAACAAATTCCCCACAATATCTCATCCTCAACCCAATAGTGCGACCATAACCCTAAAGACTTAAAGTTCTACCAAGATGTGCAAAAGCCGTACGCCTGGAAAATACTTGAGCAAAACAGCACAGTTGAATTTAGGCCCTCAACGGACGTCACCGCCCTAGTGGGGGTGAACGTTGCAATTCCAGTAGAAAAAATTGCTCAGGAGTATCCTCATGTCAGCGCCAGTGTTATCACTTTTCTTGGTAACAAAAAGCCCTTGGATGTTCATGTAATAAACACTAATGGTTTTTTTTATTTGGAGTGTACTTACTGTGATATTTTCATTCAGAATACAAAAATCTGAGCTATTAGAGATACTGGCGCTCCAGTCAATACAGCATAAACTAAGCTCGTGGCTAAGCTTCCACTGAAGCCTGATATGGAACATTGAGCATTGTATGGGACTGCAGGGGCACAGAGAACTGTGGTGGAGGATGCTTACAGCGCAATACATCTAAGGTTTGGTTTGGTCAGGGCTTCCGCCCCAGCGGTGGTTCTGAAAAATAAAAATTATGACATGTTAATCAGAGCTGCGTTCATGCGGAAACTTGGGGCAGTGAGCAATATGGCGAAGAAACAATTAATATCCTGAGACATCAGACCATATCTATTTTACCTCCAGCAGAGTCCCTCAGGACCAAATCAACTCCATTAAAATTAATTTTGTGTATTGCGACGCAGTGATTCCAGTTAAATATCAGCAGATGAAGCGAAAAAACAGAGATCTGCCTAACCAGATTTACAAATACAACGGCATTCGACTACAGGCTGCAAACGCCATCAGTATACCTTCAGGGCATCAGGTCATATTAGGGATGGAGCTCAAAATAAATATCCCAAAAAGTATATATGGTGAAATTATGGGGCCCTATCAGCAATTGTAGCCCAAACTCCATGTGGCTCCTGGATTACTCCCACCATGGCATGGGGAAGTGAAAGTACTGATAGCGAAAATACAGAAGTAGTCTATGATATTTCAAAGGCATCAAGTGTTAGCTTATTTTTATTTGACTCCTATTAATAAGATTCATCATATTTACACTTTTGGGTCTTAGGAGGACCTCAGCCTACCTGTAAAAACCTCATTTGACGTAATGACAGTGGTTCCATAGGAAGCTCTGACAGGGCTGTTGGAGGATTAGAAGGATAGGGTGATGGCCCTGTTTGAAAAAATTAGAGATTTTTGCATCCACTGACCATGATTTAGGATGTGAGTATGGAGTTGTGCTTTGGGTAGATATGAGTGATTACCACCATTCAGTATCAGTCTATTTGTCTCTCAAATGCTGCAGAGGAAGTTGTCTCCAATGAGGTAGATAAATTGATCAAATAAGGGATATTAGAGCCATCCAAGAACCCATGGGCATCTGCGGTGCTAATTGCTAATAAAAAAGATGGCACAAACTGGGTGGTAATCATATACTGGAAGCTTAATAGCGTCACAAAAAAGGACTTATATCCTCTTCCATGGATTGATGACGCTTTGGTTTGGCTGGAAGGTGCTATTTATTTTTCTGCCATGAACTTGATATTGGGGTACTGGAAAATCAAGTTGCCAGTGGTGTGACGGGAGAAATGCGCCATCATCACCTCTAAGGGTTGTTCCAGCCCATGCGTATGCCTCAAGGGTTTTGTAACGCCCCATCTACATTCCAGTGGGATATGGACATGATCTTGGGCGACTTGAAGTTGTCCTGCATTTTAACCTACCTTGAGAATATCAATATGTTTTTGTGGATGTTCACGGAGTATCTCAACCATTTAGAACAAGTGTTCCGCCAACTGCTGGTGCTGACATCAAAATTAAGCCTCAAAAGTGCCATTTTTTAAATGAGCAATTGGAATAACTCGGGTTCATAGATAAAAAGGGCTTAAACCTCAGCAGGTGAAGGTGGAAACTATATAAGATGACTCAGCCAGGTAGTAAGCAGGATATATGGGTGTTTCTGAGATGGTTGGTTAATATTAGCATTTCATTCCTAACTTCAGCTGTATTCAAGCACCACTCTTTGAGTTATTAAAGAAGAACGCCACCTTCAACTGTACCAAATGATATCAAAATGCTTTTGATGTCTTTTGTAACATGTTGGCTAGCGCTCCCATTTTTGAATACCCTAGCCTTAAAAAGAATTTGTTGTGCAAATGGATGCTTCAATTTCCGCCATAGAGGCATTATTATCCAAAAAGGATAATGACGGTGTGGAGCACCCTGTCACGTTTTGTAGCCAAAGCTTAAATTGTCATGGACGTAATTACACCATTATTGAGTAGGAGTGCTTAGTGGTGATATATGTATATAAATAGTTCCAGATATACATCCACAGGGTGAAATTCAAAGTTGTAACATATCATGCATCATTGCGTTGACTGCAGAATCATTTGGAACCTGAAGGATGTCTTGCGCAATGGGCATTGAAGCTCCAAGTGTATGACTTCGAAATAGTACACTAGCTAGGGGCAAAACATCAGAATGCGGACTGTTTCTTGCATTTACCAACGGTCGCTATTACAGCAGATTGGACTGACATCATATATGAGAAAATGATTGTGGGAAAATATCACAATGAGCCACCACATGTGATCAAGTTGCTAGATTGGCTCCAACGTGACACCTTTTTTATAATGGTGAACTATATAAAAAATTGAAGAAGCAAAGCTGAGTTTCCCAAAACCTTCTTCTAGGCTAGCAATTATTGTGGATGCCCATAAGGCGGTAGGTCATGGAGGGTTGCAGAAAAATTTGGAGATTTTTGTGACCTCACTAAATTTAGAGATCATGCATTACGATGTGCTTTAGACAGTTGCTTGTTGTCACTAATGTCAAGTGGAGAAACTTTTCCACAAGAAATATATTTAACAGCTGGTTAAGCCTTACTTTGCTTGTCATACTGTTTTCCTTGATATGGTGGGGCCTCTACCAATTAGTGCGAACTTCTCTAAGTATATACTTGTATAATCAATCACTTGACAATATAGGTGGAAAAAAGAGCGATCAATGACTTAGGGCTGTCACTGCCGTCAAGTTCATTATGGAGTGTGTCATACAGTAACATGGCTGCCCGCAATTGATACTCATGGACACTGGAACCAATTTTATGTTTCATGTCCTGCCCAAGTTGAACAAACTAATGGCAATTTGCAGGGTCTTAACTACACCACTACACCCTGAATCTAATGGAATGGTTGAGCGAGTCAACGGAACATTGGTGAACATTTTCCACAAGCTTGTTAAGGATTGCTAAAGAGTAAAGTACCCTCCTATCAACCGCTATCTTTGCTTACAGCACAGCTACCACTCATCAACAGGAAAGGTCCTTTCCAATTAATTTATGGTAGACATCCAGCTTTGCTTGCATTGCTTTATTTCTGTGTGGAGGACACCAGTAAAGTAGAACCACAGCGTTATCTGACCAACTTAATGGACATGCTGATAAAACTTCAAACTAAAGCATATTCTACCAGTTTAGCTAAGAATATCCAATATCAGACAGTCAACCAAAGTAGATGTAGTGGACTCCCACAGTTCTCTGTAAGAGACCATCTCTTGCTCCATGATTAACATAAATCTGGAAGGAAAGACAAACTTTTCTAACATCTGGACCAGACTGTTTGAGATAATTGAGAAGACTGGTATTGATGCCTACACCGTTAAACAACTTGAGGTTGGTTGGATTATCAACCAAGTACACGTGAAGTTTCTTTTAGCCTATAAGTAATAGGAGCTTATTGTTCAGTCAAGGGGGGTTAATGTCAAGAAATTGGTATGACTGGATGATATGCCATATATCTGGTGATTGTATCTTACTAGCTGGGTAAATCTATCAAAGTGGTACTAGTTTGGCAAGTAGAGGGAATTCAGCCAAGCCTTAATATGGGTGAGACCCCTAAAATTGTAGTGAATAGGGAATTACTAATTGGATGGGTCGAAATTGACCAAGAGAATTAAAGATTAAGAACTGAATGAGAGATTGGAATGGAGAAGGTTTTTAAAGTAGGAAGAAGAGGAAAGTTAGCAGAAGTACTCTGAAGTTATATATATATATAATAAAGTAGTATATGTTGGAGAAATAGCTTCATGTTTTATATATTGTTCTTATTTATTAGTGGATTAGCAATCTTCATATTGTCTATCAGTTGCTCAGTGAAGTTAAACCTGTGCAATCAGCTTAGTGGATCTAATCAATACCTTCAAAAGATAACAACCTTTATGGGACAAAAAAGGACTAAATCCCAAAGCACAACCCCTCACCCAGATCTCTGACCTAGGTCACACCCTAGATGAGAGATAGGTGTCATCTGATCCTCTCTGTTTGCCCAATACCTTTTCTCCACCCCCTCAGTCCAAAACTATTCAGGTGGCAAAATCTGCGGA
Organism: Massospora cicadina; assembly: GCA_022478985.1. Taxonomy (NCBI): domain Eukaryota; kingdom Fungi; phylum Entomophthoromycota; class Entomophthoromycetes; order Entomophthorales; family Entomophthoraceae; genus Massospora; species Massospora cicadina. The sequence goes on from JAKSZP010011856.1 coordinate 258,078, forward strand.
TTTTTATTTAAAAACAAGCAACTTTTTATGGATTTTAATAATTGCAAGCAGCTCTCCGCCATGGTTTCCAGCTCCTGTTCCCAGCAAGGGACTCAACTAAAAGCCAAACTGAGTGGAAAAACTTACCTAATAAGCCAAAAGAAGAAAAAAGTCAAAACAAAAAAGCTAAAACAGTATTTAAACTTGACGTTCTATTCCAAACTCAAAAGGTAACTTTGGACATTCAAAGTTAAAAAATGTCTCAAGAATAGCTTGGACGCTTTTAATGATACTGTTGAGGTGAATTGGGGGGGCAAACTGATATATTAATGAACTCAAAACTGGATTATGATCCATATTATTTTAATTCAGCTTCAGCCCCCTCCCCCAGTTTAGTTTAAAACTCAGCATCTGACCTTAGGTAGGGTGATAGGTCATTGTTTAATATATTTTAATAAACCCATATATCAAAGAAATCCTTTTTTCCTTCTTATTGTATCAAAAACTGTATTAAATAAAAGCTTTTGTGTTTCCACAGTTTACAACGCCCAAAGGTTAAGTTTGATGGCCTTAAAGATATCAGAAGCCTTAGGTGTTAGTTTAAACTCAACAGTTGGAACCCTCAACTTTACAATTACAAGACCTTCCCACAATCTTCCTCCTTACACTCTGGTAAGGAGAAGATCAAGAGACTGTGCCTTTTATTGTGGCTGCTAAAGCACCCAAAGTTATGGGCTAGTATTCTCATGGCAATTACTTATCATAACAACATTATCCTGGGTTAGTTTGGTGCATATATTTTTAAATTTATTTGGGGAAGGCCGACCAGGGGATGGACACTTCCAAAAAGACACTAAAACCAAAACTTCAGCGAGAGGAGGGCACCCCTGAGAAGCAAAGGCTATCTTTTGCTTCCAGCGGGAACGCCAAGAGAAGGAGGGGGTCACATGTGCAGGGGCTTGCGCCACTATTGAGCATATATGTAGGAAAGGGTCTGAAACTATGAACCAAACTGGGAATCAGGATGAGACCAACTGGCGGCGACATGGTGGGAGGTACCCAAACATCTACACTTGAAAGTGGTCCACTAAGTGCAACTGGAACCAGCGAACAGCTTCCTGGAGGGTGGGGGTGGAGCCTGAGATGGCATCCAAGACAATCGTGTGGATGGTCCACATAGCAATTGTGACTACCAAGGCCCAGAGGGAGGGTGGAAGAGGGGAAGCCATGGATAAAGCAAACATGTCCTTTGACAGGCTGAAGGGCTATGCCTGATCCTGGCAAAGCAGATGTTGCACCTCACGCCATATTGCTTTAGATGGAGGGCACTTTTCCAGGCGGTGAACCAGCGTTCCATACTGGCCATACATGACACAGGATGAGTGCAAAGCATTAGAGCATTAGGCAGTATGATGTACCCATCTCAAGCAGCGCCACACATGGGAACAAATATGCAGCTGAAGAAGATGGTGGTGGGCATTCTTCCAAATGGCTTTCTGGGTATCAAGGGGGTAGGGGATGTCCAACATGTCCAGGTAGTCCGCCCTGGCCATGGTAGGGGGTCGCATGGGTATTACTCCATTCAGAATAGGAAGTCTTTGTACTTCCTGGGTGAACTGAGGAGAGGGACGCCCCCTCTGGGCGGTGTGCCCACAGATGCAATTCTCCACTCAGCGTTCCTCATGGAGAGGATGATCCTTTTGAAGTGGGGCGACGTCCCATGTGGGATTGCTGCAGAAGGATGTGAGGCAAGGTACTTCAACAGAGATTGGGGGTGGGAAGTATTGGTGAGACCCAGGGCGCAGGAGAAGTTCAGCAGGCAACGCGGGACTAGTGCTGGGCTGAGATTGTAGGGTTAGTAACAGCTGCGATCCAGGTGACAAGGATTTTGGCGGCATGGGTCTCAAAGTTGAGCATACCCATACCACCACAATGGCGAGGGCCAAACATGACATCCAGGCGCACCAGCAGTGGGCAGCCCAACCAAAGCCACCCTTGCGGAAGGGCGTATAGTGACTTGAAGAAAAATGGGTAAAAAGCGATGGCGTAGGCCCCAAACTAAACTTTAGAGAGGAGCATAGAGTTGGCTAACACTACCCTGCCTGTGAGATAGTCTGACGGGCTCTGAGGGAAGCTATGAGTTTTGTTACGTTGTCTAGGATATGGTTTTCCATCACCAATGAGGCGTACCCTCCTGCCTCCAGCCACACCCCCAAATGGCGGACAGGGCAACAGTGGGGCTTGGTACAAAGGGGAGCACAAGCAGAGCGGTGTGGGGTGGGCCGGGCTTGCTAACTCATGCGCTAGCTGATGAGGCAGGTAGGAAACAGGGCGCTGGGGGCCAGTGGGCTTGATACTAACCAAGATGAACAATTTTCGTTTTTGGAGGCGTTGAGTGCTGCATTACTTACCCTGGAGTAAACCTGGATAGTATCTTCAAGCGCGCGTGCATCATGATTGTTAGACACCCCAACCACACAATCATCAGCAAACGCCAACATCTTGACAGGGGCTCAGCCTTGCACATGGACCCCAGTAAAGCGGGCATTCACATTTTGAAGAAGTGGGTCAAGGCTGAAGGTATACAAGAGTGGGCTAAGGGGGTCCCCTTGGCGTAGGCCCCTTTGAGGGCGGACTACTTCCGTTAGGAAGCCAGGGCCATGCACAGCCATTGTGGCAGATTCTGTTAGCAACACCACCCAATTGATGAAGCGAGGGGGTAGGCGGAAATTGTGGAGGCAGGCTCTGAGGTATTCTCAGTTAACTCTACCATAGGCCTTCTGCTGGTCTAAAAATACAAGTTCTCCAGAAGCCGTGGATTGATAGACGTTGGCTACAGTGTGTATATTGTCCCAAATTGACCTTTTGGTTATGAAACTGAATTGTTAAGGGGAAATGAGAGCAGAGGCAGCAACCCCTAGACGGTTAGCCATTATTTTAGTAAAAATTTTTGTGTCTGTGTTAGTGAGAGAAATGGGGCGCCGGTTGGCCAAGTCCAGCTTATCCCACTTTTTGTATGATGTAATTGTGAAGGCCTCTTGCCCTCCAGGCAGGAGGCGCGTTTCCAGAAGGCATTGGTTAAGAGAGGCAAGCAGCAAGGAGGATAAATCTTTAAAATACTTTTTAAAAAACTCATAAGGGATGCCGTCTTGACCTGGGCATTTCCTATATGATGCACCACAAATGGCGGACCAGAGTTCATCCCGAGTAATCAAATTCATCAACTCCCGGAATTGGGAAATGGTGCAGATGAGTGCACTTTCGAGAAAATTTTTCCATTTTTGCCAGTGAAATAAGATCAGATTGATACAGTTCAGAGTAATAGTTTCATATTTTGATCGCCACTTTGGCCAGTGTATCCGCAACGGAGTGGTCTGGCCTTTGCACCTGTGTGCAGGTTAAACTCTGGTGTAAAGCAAAGAATTTCAAATAAAAGTAAGTGGAGCACATGTCACCCGCTGTAATATGTTAAGCTTTATACTGAACACAAACCCAATGCTTGTGTTGTCTCACCATTGCGTTGAGGCAGTTAGCCATTTCTGCCCAATTGTGACCCCAAGCCAGGCTGTATCCCTGTGGGATCCACCGACGGATGCCACAAATATTTTATTAAAGTGAGAAACTTACTTTGTAAATAAAAGCAGTCAATAACACTTTGTTAAAGCATTTTATGTTTTTTATTGTATTAATTGGAGCAAGCCAAAAAAGGTCCCTTTCTCAATACTAGTATTTCCTATTTAAACTAGTCAAAATCCTGGGCCCATGGGTATTTGGGGCTAAAGTATTATAAAGCTGAGTCATCCAAATTAGGAAATATAGGCTTTCAGCCTATCAGATCAAAGATAAATTTTTTGAGGCAAAACTGACCCATGCGGTAACAATTTGATAAATTGTATCCAAAACCAGCAAGTAAAATTTTCTCACCTCAGAGGTGGTCAGACTCATGTGGTAATGATTTGTTAATTTGCACCCTATCATCGTTGAGTAAAATTTGCTCACCTTGGAGGTGGTCAGACTCGCGTGGTATCAAACACCTCAAATTTGGCTGAGAAGTTGGAGCAATCCTATTATCAATTCTTACCTTATTAAGCTAATTTTGGTTATAAACCATATTTTCCCAATAGTTAGGATTCCACTGAGAATCTGCCAAGGTCTTTTCGCCGTGGGTATTCATATCGTTGATAACCACAATATTATTCAAAGATCAGGCAGGTGATGGGCCAATCATGGTAGCAGATTTGGGGGCACTCATACCTCCAACATTCTTTTTCATAAGGTTGAGAAGGAGATTGTCTGACAATCCCACAGCGGGGACGTTGGACTACAGGTGGTCTAACTCTGCCAGTGTGCATGAAATGATTGCTGAGGCAGCCCGTTAGTGGTGGGAGGAGAGGTGGTGAGCTTGGCGGATTGTGCTCACCTTGAAGGTTGACCAGATGGAAATTGGCTCTGCACATAATGGTGTGACAAACTTCAGAGCCAAGGTCACAGATTCTACCCATGAGGAAAATCTTGGCAACGCTATTTCAGCAGGGCGAATTTTGCACCAATATGGTGCCTGGGTTGCTGGGTAGGATAAGCGGAAGGAGATCAATACCATCCTGTGGTCAGAGAATTCAATTTTGGTTGTGGCGAAGTGGGAAATTTTGGAATGAAATTTGAGCGGCACAAGGATAAGGTTGATGTGGGTCATGGACCTTAACTGGTCGTTGTGTACATGGGGGCGCAACATGTTAGTGAGTAGCAGAGCATGGCACAGCAAGGTATTGAACAACCCTAGGGTAGCCTTAAGAACGTGAAGTTCAACATGCCCCTGTGGGGGTGTAGTTGATGAGGGCCAGCGGTCTGTGGAAGGGTTCATCCAGAAGTTCATGTCTCCAACAACAAATGGGTCAGTGGGTAGTGGAAGGGAATTGACTGCCAAGAAAAATTCCCAATGTTTTTGCACACAGGTTGGGGCATAAATGTTAACGATGGAGTGCACTTTGTCATCCCATGAAAAAGTGACAACCAGGATGCAGCCGTTTAGGTATGAATTTGATGTAATAAATTTAAAATTACTGTTCACTCAAACTAGCACCCCACAGTGCTCTGACCAAAAGAGAGGGAAGGGAGGAGCATGGTTTTCCATGATTCCTCAGTACCGCATGGACAGTGGGTTTCCTGAATGGCCAGGATGTCCATGGGAAAATATTTTGTAAAAAACTCAGTTTCCTAGCCTGGGATGGTGAGGCCTTGGGTCCAGCGATTTTCAACGTCCCTAAAGTAAAGGCTCCCCCCATCGCACCTTAGGTGCAAGGGGAAGGGCACCCAAGCCCTTCAGCCTTCTCTTTTTCTTCACGGCACTTGTTGGTGCCTCAGGTATTTGATGCTATAGAGTATACGTCAGAATGGTTAGCTTTAGCAGTGGGGTTCAAGTTGGCCTTTTCCTTCGCTTTTTCCCCTTGTGGGCTGAGCTTTTTGCAGTGCATGCAGTTGTAGGACACTATCACTCAGAGGTGGAATTTTGGCAGGATTGCTGGTGAGCAACTTGGACCCAATCAAAGCTTGGGCGCATTAGTCAGGTGAAACTGATTCTTCCATCAGGATTTCAGCTTGGGTGGCCCAATTGGCTTGAGTGTCCCAATCTGATTGGTTGAGAGATTCACGAGCTGTTTCCAACACAAAAGTCTCAATGTCCTCCTGGAGTTGGGCTGGTGGGATGGTGGACGCAGTCTTGGCTGCCTCCTTGACTGCCACCTTGTGGGCCTGTTTGGCCTTCTTCCGCTCTTGTGGGGACACTGGTTTTACAAGAATGTAGCAGCATTGCACTCCCCATGGGAAGGCTTCGCCGGTGTTTAGTGCCAGTTCATAATGAGCATCTGCGCCACCCATTGCATCTGAGATAATTTCTTGATGAGTCACGCCCTCTTTGACAGTGCAGATGTGGGCCTTGTGGCCAAAAGTGTGACAGAATGTGCAGATGAGAGGCGCGCTATCCATGATGACCCAGAAAGGTTGGGTGTTCTGCCCATTGATTATGACAAAGGTGGTGCGAGGGATTTGGGTCAAACCTCTGCTATCCCCACAGATGGGGTGATAATGGCAATCGCTTTACCTGTGCACAGGTTTGGCATCAGCGTAAAATGCTGCATTTCAAAGGGTTATATTTCTCCATATATTGCAAGCCCAGCCTTCATGTGGTGCTCAAGCATGGTGCACTAGACCATTGTGGATAGGAAGTCGAAGGTTGTAAAAATTTGGTTTGACTTAGTCCATTGGGTGAGCTCCATTTCAATTACCTGCTGACCATCTGAGAGGTCTACTACTATGTGCAATTTTGTGGCTTCATCCACCGCTTACTTTGCTTCAAAGCCAAGATCTATCCAATTGTGTGGCATGGAGTGGGGTGCAAGGTACACCACGTTTGGGAAATGTATGTGTACATCTCCACAGAACATTTCCCAAAGCGCCATTTGCTGAATGTCCAGGAAAACATGCACCCCGTGTTCCACTGACAATAGTGGTTGGGAGTGCAGCATATTGATGAACTGGTTGCAGCGTGCTTGCCAGGCCAAAATTTCTGGGGAAATGGTAACCACTGGTTTTTTTATTACTAACTATCTATTCTGACAGACTCTCCAGGGCATTTACAAAATTTGGTTGACGTGGGGCCAACACTGTGCCCTTAACTTTACTCACCCAACTGCTCCCCAACATTGGGCGCCAACTAATCTCCTTGGTGAGATTATCAAACTTTACTTAGACTTAAATCAAATTTGTTGCAAAAGTTTTTAGTGCATATATTATAAAAATTGTATTAAAAATTATATTGTCTATATATATAAGTATATACAGTTTATGTTGAAGGTAGGGTATTATTATGGGTCATATTATATTATAATTTTTTAATATAAATAAATATATAGCATTGTCCCAGTTAGTTAATGCATATATTATAAAAATAGTACTAGGAAAAATAATTATATAGTTTATATAAATATATAAAGTTAAGATTCAGTTAGTGTTTTATTTATAAATTATATTAATTATGTAAATATATAGCATAGTCCCAGGTTTGTTTAATGTATATATTTATAAAATTAACGTTAAAGAAAAATGTTCATATAGTATATATAGTTATATATGGCTAGAATTTAGGGTTAGGAATTATCATAAATTATAATATAATTTGATTTTTATATTTAATAAATATATGGCATTGTCCCATGTTAGTTCGGTGTGTATTATATTATTTTAAGAAAAAATATATCTATATAGTTTATATATAAGTATATACAGTTAGGGTTAGGGTCAGAGTTGTATAATATATAAATAATTATATATATATATATAAATATATAAATATATAGCATTGTCACAGGTTAGTTAGGTGAATATAATAAGAAAGTTAGTATTAGAAATACTTATATTATTTATATATAAGTATATAAAGTTAGGTTAAGGTTAGGTATTATTATAGATTATACTGATAATTTTTTTATATATGTAAATATATAGCATTGTCCTGGGTTATTTTGGTGCATATAAGAGAGAGGATACCCAGTTGTAGAATATGGACCCTCTACCACTGCCTCCCCAAGTTTGATCCCAGTAGCTGAACTTTAGGTAGGGGACAATTAGAATGTGTTGGTTTTGTGCACCAATGCCCCAAACTGAGACAGCAAATAGCAAAGGCGGTCCATGGATTTCCTGGCCTATTATATGTTGTGCATGTAGGTTTTCCAGGTCTTATCCTCCTTTCCCATGTTCATCATTTCCCTTCATTGATACAATATTGTCCTCAGGTCAGCTCACCTCAAATAAAAATATTTAAAAAAGTATTTTGGTGCATATATTATAAAAATAGTATTGAAAAAACTAAGTATAGTCTTTGTATAAGTATATACAGTTAGTGTTAATAATAGGGTATTTAACTTATAAGATTTAATATAATTTCTTAGTTATACATATAGCATTGTCCTGGGTTGGTTTGGTGCATATACTTAAAAATAGCTTATAAAAAAAATTTTCATAGTTTATATATAAGTATATACAGTTAGGGTTAAAGTTAGTTTAAATATACATTATTTTTCTATGTTTTTATACATTTAAATATATGGCACTGTCCCAGTTAGTTTTGGCATATATTATAAAAATAGTATTAGGGAATAGATATATAGTTTATGCTTAAATATACATTTAGATTTAGAGTTAAGGTATTATTATAAATTATATTATATAAAAGTTTTATTTTTATGTAAATATACTACCTCCACTCCCTCCTCTGCAACAGTGGTAGCTGCTTCTGAACAGGATCTCTTGCTGCCATCTCCAACCCAGCTCACTCAATCAATGACCAGCGCAAAGCTCCTCTCCCCATCCATAACTCCAGCCTCCCTTGCACACAAAAGTTGCACCAACCAATCAGGGTCAGGCTTAAACAACTTTACTCACCCAAGCGTGATCTAATTCACCCTATACCCAATTTAAATTCAATGGCCATATTACATTCAACCTATATCCTTGGGAACTATTAGACAAGATTGATAAATCAAGTGAAATCATTCCATCCTCCCCCAATAAAATTGACTTTAGTCAAACTTTGAACTCTGACTTTAACACTCAATCTAACCCCAGGTGGTATACTCCAAAAACAAATGATGAACATTCCATAGTGACTATCAGCTGGCCGTTGTACAGCATCCTCCCCTACAAATATTAAACTCTGGGATGCCAATCATCAATCTGTCAGTGTGCTGGCCTCAGGTTTGCCCAGGGTCATCTTTCCCCCAGTATTCCCCCATGTCACTAAGACTGAAATAACAGGGTTGTACAAAGCAGCCCATGAGGCTGTAATGGCCATTTATAAAACTACCCACTTAATTCTCTATGATGATCAGTTAACCCCTGAACAAGTGAAAACACTGGCCACTCTACCTGAACACCATATGACTGCTGAGCAACGCCTTCCTAATTATTTTGAGGCCCTCTGCACAGCCCAACTTGTATCAACTGACCCTGTTTTTGCCCATATTGAACCTTGCTATGCAGATGCTCCATGCCTTTGCTTTCTGCAGTAGTCAGAATCAGACAATGCTAAGTTTAGGAATGACCCACCCTCCAACCCCTCCTCCTCCTCCGCCATGGTTTGTTAGTGGTTTGCCACTTCCCCACCTGGTTGGTGTGCTTCTGTTTGGTTTTTTCATTATGCTCTCTGTATGGTTCATTTTTTTAGCTTTTTCTTTAAGCTTTTGGTATGTCCATCCACAGGTCAGCAAACCTCAAATATATTTATATAATTATGTAAGTATGTAGCATTAAACCAAGGTTAGTTTGGTGCATATATTATAAAGAAAGTTTTAGAAAAAAATATACATAGAATATATATATGTATATTCATTTAGAGTTAAGGTTAGGGTATTATTAAAGAATATAATATGTTACAATTTTTTATGTAATTATATATTTAGCATTTTCCTATTAGTTTGGTGCATATATTATAAAATAGTAAGATGTAAATGATATTTATATATTTTATATATAAGTATATTCAGTTAGGATAGGGTTAGGGATCATTATAGTTTAAATTATAATAGCACCCTATAACATTCTTAGCTTTGGTGTTTATAGCTTACCAGATTATTTTAGAATATTTCAATTTTTATTATTAGTAGATAGTCATCAATAAGTTCAGAAACCATTAATCCTATTAATTATTCCAACCTCCAACCACATAGCTAAGATCAATTAAGCCTGTCAAAATTAACTAAACCATCAATCACTTATTTGGTATCATTGAGCCCAACAATTTTATTTAATCAGGGTAGGACAACCAGGGGATGGGCACTACCTGTATGAACTATATGGAATGGGTTAGGGAGGAGGTGAAGTAATATTGATATTTAGGTACCTCATAGTAGATGAGCTTCCCCTGTTGCAGGCTGTACCACCAGGTATATGGGGGTTAAATACCCTATTCCAAGGGGCTTCCCCTATGATGGAGCAGGTGTGAAGGAAGGGGTCCACATGTAGAATCCAGAATGGGAACCATGAATCAACAAGTCTCTGTTGCTTTGGATTCATGTATCTGTATATCCAAGCTTGGAAGTGTTTTAGTAGGTGTAGGTGAAGTCTGCTGATTGTCCCATGGATGGTCAGCACAGTTCCTTTGAAGGCATTTAGAAAAATTGTGTTAATTACCCAAAGTGCAATAGTGACTATAAGAGAGCATAGCGTGGGTGGTATTGGGGATTTAAGTTGTAGGGCAAGAAAGCCTCTAGAGATTGGTATCTCCTGGTCATTGTGGGTTTTAAGCAGATGTGCAACTTTGCGCCATATGTTTCTAAATAATTGCCATGCTTCAAGGCGTTGGTGTAGGGTGACGTCCCCTCCACACACTGCACATGTTGCATGAAGAGAGTTGGAGCAGTCTGCTGTTATGTATGTTCATCTGAGGCAGCACCAGGTGTTTGCTCTTACCCTTGACTGGTAGGGTGGATGATGTGTGAGCCTACATATTGCCTTCTGTGTTGTGAGGTTGTAGGGGATGTCCAAGACATCCAGGTAGTTAATTTTTGCAATAGTATGGGATATGTCGTGTGTGTCCCTCTGGGGGCGGTTGTTTGGTTTTCTTAGTGTGAAGCTTGCTCTGGGCCTTCCCCTCCCCTGACTAGCGCCTGTGATAGTGACTGTCCATCCTATGCGCTGAACGTTGTGGAGGAGGCATTTGAAGTTGGGGGGTTTCATGTGGGCTCACTGCCTTGGGATGGTTTGCAAAGTATGTGAGCAGGCTGGACGGGTTGTGGAGGTTGAATACTTTAAGCGCCTGTGTAAAGATGACCCTTGCCGCTCTAGACCAGTGTTGATGTGGAGGGTCTGGGGATAGAAATTCCTCTATCCTGGTGCCCAGTATGCAGTTGGCGTGGTCTTCAAAGTCTTTTAGGCTCATGCCACCACTGGAGCGCAGGCTGAAGTATGTTTCCACTTGTATAGGTGGCTGGGACCTGGGCCACAGCCATCCTTGGATTAGGGCATGGACTGAGGAAATAAACAAGGATGATAAGGAGATTGCATGGGCGTGGAATCACACCATAGAAAGGATGAGTGAATTGGCTACCATTACTCTCCCCGTTAAATCCAGCAATCTTTCCTTAAGAGAGGAAATGCAATTGGACATCCGCTATAGTAGTATGTTCTCAAATTGTCTCATTGGCATACCCTCCTGTTTCCAGACACATCCTAAGGTGGCGAACAGGTTTGGCTGAGGGAGGCGATGCAAAGGGCATTATGATTGGGTTGTTTCTTTGTGAGGATCTGTGGGGCTCAGGTGTTGTGGTCCAGTTGTTAGTGTACTTGCCCAAAAGGATGTTTTTCACCTTCTTTTTGTTGAGCAATTTTTCCTTACAATGTAAAACTCCTCCAGGGTGCGCTCCAACTTCTGGGCATCTTTGTTGCTTGTTATTCCTGTTATACAATCATCTGATAAGGCTATTATCTTGACTGTTGGTTAGCCTTGTGCAGCGATACCCGTGAGGCATGAGTCAGCAACACAAAGGAGAGAATCTATTCTGAAATTATATAGCAGTGAGATGAGGAGGTCCCTTTGTTTGAGCCCTCTGTGCGGTGTGATTGTGTCATTTAGGAAGCCAGGGATGCAGAAAGTCATGGATGAAAACTCTGTTAGAAGAATAGCCCAGTCTAAGAATCTGAGTGAAAGTTGAAGGCGCTCAGGCATTCCTTCAGATATGGCCAGCTAATGCTATTGTATGCCTTCTCCTGGTCTAAGAATACCAGGGCTCCAGTTGCTCTGGACTGGCAGATGATGACAATGGAGTGCATATTGGTCCAGACAGGTCGCCACAATATAAACCCAAAATGATTGAGTGACAGGCTTTTGGAGGCTATGTTGCCTAGTCTGGTAGCTATAAGTTTGGTTAATAATTTTGTATCAGTGTTAGAGAGTTCAATTGGACGCCAGTTGTCCAGGTTAGTTTATTGCCCTTTTTAAATAGGGTTATGACATAGGTGTCCTGCCCACCTGGTAGGAGGCGGGTCTCCAATAAGCACTGATCCATTGATGCCAAGAGGAGGGGGCAATTTGTATGAGATATTTTTTGTTGAATTTGTAGGGTATCCCATCAGGCTTTGGGCATTTCCTACGTGGTGCACCATGTACTGTGTCACAGAGCTCCTCCTGTGTGATTAAATTTAATCTTTGTAGTCCAGCGATGTGCTTTGTATTCCAGCGTAGTGTATAAAATATTTAATTTTTTGGGAATTGGTTGAGTATCACAGTATAGTTGAGTGTAGTAGTGGTGTACTTCCACCTTTACCTCTTCTGGGTCGGTTGCCATGGTGCAATCACCTTTTCAAACCTGTGTGCATGTGGGCTGGTTGCCTTAGGAATGGAATTGGTATAAGATGTATGTCGAGCAGGTTTTATCTTCTTTTCTGAACTTACCTTTTTTGACTTGATTCTGTGTTTGTGTTTGAAGATGAGGGCGTTTAGGCGGCAGATAATTCTGCCCATTTACGCCCCAATTGGGGCTGTAGCCGGACTAAAATTATGAGCTCAAGGTGCTCCATTCCACCAAGATGCGCCTGATTGTGGCTGATTCAGTGGTGGACTTATGCAAGGTGAGATGATAAGCTTTATTTATTAGTCCAAATTTGAACTTTGCACAGGTTGCAATGGGTCCAATACAAATGGAGTTGCAAATTTGAGGTTTTCAGTCTTGTTTTCAACCCAATCAGATAGTTTGGGCAATTTTATATTCTCTGGATACATCTTCCTCCAGTTTGACGCCTGTGCGGGAGTGTGGGTTGGCAAAAGCTGCACTGAAATGAGTCAGTGGTTAGAGAATTTCATCTTTTTAGTCAAGATGTTGGAGATGGTCAAGCGGTGGGATTTTGGGGTGAGGATGAGTTGATAAAGCTCATTGAGATGAGCTTTCTCTTGCGTACATTGGGGTGAGTCATGTGGGATAAAAGTGGTGACCTGGAGGGAGAGCATCATGTAAGCTGAGGGACGCCTTTACTGAATGGAACTTAATGTGCCCCAGGGGTATCCCCAGGGTTTTTGCCATTGATCTGTGTTAGTTTCAGTCCAGCAGTTGAAGTCACCCAGTAGAATGTGTATGGTGGGAGGAAGAGTGTTGGGATAGTCTTGAGAAATTACTTCCTCTCAGCTTTGGTGTACGGTGTGTAGATGCATGCTATTGAGATTGTGTCAGCCTGGCATGAGACCATTTCTATCAGGACGCGGCCATGTAGATAGGAGATTGTTTAGTAATTTTTTAATTTTTTATGATTATGGATGAACAACCCACAGTGGTACATCCATACCAATTGGGATGGTGAGATCCTGGCTGACCAGGATCCCTCTTCCCCCTGCAGACAGTGGGTTTCTTGGATTGCCAAGATATCTACAGGGTTTTCTGAAGGAAGTCCAGCTTTTTGGCTTAGGACGATTGATCCCTGGCCCCATGATGTGTAGTATACCTATGGACACTGAGGTACCCACAGCGCCTCAGGAGCAGTTAAGAGGGCCGTCTGGCCCTATCCCTTTGTACTATTTCCAGTATTGGCTCTGGGTGACTGGACCTTTCCCACCTGTGCAGTTGCTCAATCCCTTACCCTTTGCCAATTTTTCATGGGTCTTGTCATTAAGTGTGTTTGAGTTGGTTACTTCTGCTAGTGTCTCATGGTGGTCCAATGTGGTGTGCTGGTTGCTTTCAGTGGTTGTGGGGTTTGTGTTTTTGTGTGTGTCCTACTTGTTCACCAATGTTGGAGCAAAATTATCCGGCTAAATTCATTTGATTGGTGTCACATGGTGTTTCAAATTTTCAAGAATTTTTCATCTTGGGTAATCTGATCTGATTGGTTGACTTGGTTAATTTCCCCTATGTCTTCCTGGATTTGGCCAGGTGTGATGGAGGAGGCCGTGAGTGATGCCATCATAGCTGCAGCCCATTTGTGGGTCTTCTATGCCATTTTGCACATTTTGGATGAGATTGGGTCTATGAGATTATACTGCCAATCTTTTCTTCAGAGGAAGGCGTGGTTGGTGTCAATAATTTTTGTGAAGTCTTTGCTGCCTTTGTCCATGGCGCCATTGTAGAAGTTGGGGATTATTAGGTCCTCCTTCATGGGATATGCATGTACCTTGTACCCCAAATAGCTGCAGTGATTGCAGATTGGCAGTGCATTTTAAGGTGTGACGCAGAATACCTTTGAGCGCCCCCATCCAGGAGGTGAAACACCACTGTGCGTGGGATCTTTGAAAGATCCTTGGCCACCTCATGGAGTGGGTTGATCACAGCTATTTCCTTACCTGTGCACAAGTTTGACATCAGGTGGAACTGCTGCAGTTTAAATTGTTTAATCTTGCCATAGCTGGCACGTCCAGCTTGGAGCTCCTCCTCAATTACTTTATGGAGTAGGTTGGTTAAGAGTGAGTTAAAAGAGATGAACAAACTTTTCACTTTGTTCCATCTGGTGCACATGGTGAACACAATTCGTTTGCCTTTGGGGAGGGTAATTTTGATGCAGACTCTTGTGGTGGCATCTGCATCTTATTTAGTTTTGAATCCCATGTCAATCCAGCCATAGTTGATTGTATGGGTGGTTATGTACACTGCGTGGGGGAATGGGGAGGCCTTTGCCTCACCCACTTTCTCTCAAAAAGGTTGGAAAAGAATTGAATTGAAGGTTGGGACCATCTAGTACTAAAAAAAAAGGTTGGAGAATTGACTCTTAGTTAGAGTTGGAGCCTGTGCTTTACCAGTGAGAGGTACTGATAATATTGGATCTTGAGGTATGTGTTTTGTTTAGTTGTGAATTCCAAAAACCTGGACAATGTCAGGGTTTGTGGTTTATTAGCAGCACAGGTTTCCAGTCCCCCCAGGGCGTTTCTTGCTCTTTGGTGCACTGTTCTTTAAATTGCCTGATATGACTTTCACCCATTAGAAATTTGTTTTATTAATATCACCCATCTTCTGTGTGATTATCAAATTTACTATTCAAATTGTTTCTTCATAACTAATGTGGTTGTTACTGGAAAGAAAAGCGTCCTTTTGAGCCACCAAATCAACCAAAAATTAACTAACCCTAAGCAAAAACAATTGTTGAACTTACAAAACAGCCAAATACTACCAACTACTTATCAAAATCTATAAAATCAAATTAATAAATATGAAAATACTCAGCCAAATTGCTATATAATTACCATTATTAACATATATTTTTTAGATCTTTATTAGAACTTTTATTATAATTTATATAAATTATATTAAAAAAGCATATTAAAATTTCATTCTTAAACTTTATATAATACTTGTGCCAAGTTTAGTGATTTTTTTTATTTATTCATGATATAATATACCTATATATAAAGAAATAAATTTTTAATTATATTTGAGGTGGGCCAACTTTGGGACATATAATATGCACTGATAGAGAGGATAGTGAGTAGGGAGGGAAAATATAGGAGTGGAGGACAAAAACCAAAAAAGGGGGTAAAACCTTCCTGTGTGTGTTCTGATAGGCTGGGATTACATGATTTAACTTCAATGATTTGCTTGGTCAGACTGAGGCATGGTGTGCGAATCCACATGTATTGATATCCTCTTGGCACAGAAATGCAATTTCTGCCATGACAGGATTGGAACCCACGATGTGAGGGGTGATAGTGGGACGCCCTCCTGACTATGCCACACCCCCTTATATAAACAAATAAATAGTATGATAGTTTTATAATTAAAAGTCTTAAGCTAATTCTTGTTGATCCCCATTTGACACAAAATTGGTTGTAGGTTTAAAGTTTACTTAATGGTCTATTAGATTCTTTTTTATATTGGTAGATGGTCATCAATAAAATTAAGAAATCAAATTATATTGAATTATTATAAAAATATTACCCACTCATCCAAAACCAATTAAACCTATTGAATTGACTAGACATTATATCACTTTCAAGCAAATTTAAAAATTACAGCAGAATTTAATAACTTTGAAAACCTGAAACACAGCAAAACCTCAATATCCTCAGCCCTACCGCCCGCTGCTCTAAAATGGGCAGTGGCAAAACCCCCATAGCATCTTCTGCCCAGTGGGAAAACACTTTCAAACTAGGTCAACCAGCCCCCAATGCCTTGTGTCAATACGTTCCCCCCAAGGATCTCACCCTCCACCTTGCTTGTTCCCAAGTAGTGCCTTGTAGCCCCATTGTGCTCCCCCAAAGCAAGATGAAATTTGGCCTCTGGGTTGAATATGGCAACTTGTTTCTTTACAAAAATAAACAAATCAGATAATTTACCCAGGCGCTTATGCAGCTTGCAGGCTTTATTGACTTTCACCCCTACTAGGGGTACTTTGACTTTGGCTTTATCTATGAAGCAGATGCTGCAATTATAGCCAATATTCCCCTGGTGTTCTAGGGAATCTACATCCCAACCACTCACACCTAGTTGCCTGATGACACCACTCTAGTGGTTTAATTTGCAGGCCTCCTCACCTACCTCCCCCTGATACTTTATACAACAAACTAAAAGCTGGTTTTTCAGTATATGGTGCTGACCCCATTCTACAATTTGTGGTTCCTAATGGAGCCAACTGACTTGTGGGCCCTCACGCCTTTGCAACTATACACCCAATATCAACCAAACTCGCCATCTTGATTCCCCCTCACACCATTGTCCCCTCTGCCCCCAACCACCCTTTCTGGTCCAGAGTAGACAAAGAGCGCACAATCTGCCCATTTATCTCCACCTGGACCACTCAAAGCAGCGCTGCCCTACCATAGCCTTAGGTAGAGCTCACACGCTCAACTTTCCCCATGCTGCTCCCATTGCTAAAATAAAATTTTTTTTGAATGGGTCACAATTTTCCTCCCTTCTCCACTTAAAATGGTAGATGCAACTGCCACTGATTCAGCCAATAAGGAACCTACATGACAAACCCCCACTCCCATTCCAACTAATCAGGAGCCATCATGGGCCATAGCAAATTAAAAAATACCCACACCTCCACCCAACCCAGCTCATCTATATGCCAAATGACCTATCATTTTTCAACCAAAATTCCTGGGATTATTTGGAGGAAGTTGATGGTTTTGGGAAATCCAATCCCTGGCTTGGTCAAGGCCCCAGGCCTTGAATTATACCTAAACACATATTATGCAGCTCGATTTCCAACTCAGCACTATGCTCTACACTCCAATGCTGATGAATTCTGAAATGGCCACCAACTCCTTAAAGTTGCTGTTGCCTCCCCTGATTGTTGCCCCTCCAAAAGGCTGTAACAAAATTAGTTGCAGCCTTGGTCAAGGGGATACTCGCCCCTGTCCTTCACCCATGCAACAAGTTCATAAAAAATTCCTCTGATTCCACCAAGTTGCTAACAAAGCAATACAAAATGTTGTGATAGTCACAAAATTTGGACCCAAGACCCACATTACCAGCAACAACATTGCCACCTTCACCACCCTACCCAAAGTTCGCCTCAAGGCTGAGAAAGCATATAAATATATCACTACCCTCCTCATAGCTAAAATCAAGCTTCAGGAGCCACTCCACTACCTTGACTTCATTTTGGGGATGAACCTACTCCTGTGCTCTCAGTGCACTGTCATACACTGTCTGACACAGAGGAGGAAGTAAGCCTCCCATCCCCACTCATCCCCCACCATGGATACATAGCAGCTTACTTCTCTGACCTGGTTGGATCATTTTATTTTATTTTTTTGATTTGGTTTCAGTGATACGCTCATCCCTTTTTTTTAGTACTAGATGATACGCTCATCCCTTTCTGCTTGTTAAATTCTAGTTTATTATAAGTTTTTCTCCATGGAGCTTGGTATTATCTGCCCCCTGGTATTCTTGCCTCAGATAAATAAAAGAATTGACTAAAACATTAACCATTTCTCTAAAACCATTGAGCTCATTGAATCAACCTAAATCTACCAACAACCACCTAGCCAATATAAATTACAAATATTGAACTACCCAATCAAAAATGCTTATTAAAACAGAAAAACTTACTAATTAACCCAAAGCTACCAACCACTTGGCAAGCACAATTTGAACTTTATAAAACAACCAAGAAAAAAACTTCTTAGCTATAACTATATACCAATTTCAATTAAAACATATAAAAATTTCGCTTATTATATAAAAGCCTTTTTATCTTATTATGAAAATAAAACTCAGGCTTTAAAGTGCAAATGGACCCCTCCCATATACCTATATTCAATTTCTAAAACTTTACATGCTGTAGTTTTGGCTATGCATTGCACATATGCACACACATGTACACACATTTGCTTATATTATTATAGATGTATTTTTATTTTATTTAACTGAGGTAAGCCGACCAGGGGATGGACATTACCAAACTAAAACTAAAATCATAATAAAAAATAATGATTCAAATGAAACGCCTAAAATGGATGGATTGATTGAATTGTACCTAACAAAATATACAACCAGGTGGGCAGAAAATACTGCTATCCCTCCATGGTGGACGGGGAGGGGGATCGGGGGGCTCATCTTTGGCTGCATCCATCTCATTCCAGAGTAGGGTGCGTGTTAAGGCAGATAGTAAGGGTGTGGGGGCATTGGTAGCATGGGGTTCGATATCCTTGATGACTGGAACTTCTGAATAGTTGCCAGCCTTCATTATACCAATGATGTATTTGCCCAAAGCATCTTCAGCTTTGATACAGGCGTCTGGGAATTTAACAGATGTGGCAATGTTGGTTTAGTTTATTTTTGCTTTCAGATTCCGTGCTATTATTACTACGTTATGGATGGCTTCAGTGACGTTTTTGTGTAAAGTTTTCATGTTGATCTTACTTTGTGCAGTAAGATTTATGGGGATGACGGGAGGTGGAATTCCTTCTGTGAGCGCAGCCACAGATTTGGCGGCAGCTTTGTGAAGCAGACGGCAATCTATTGTGGCGGCTGCTTCTACTGCAAGCTTGTGGTCACTGTAGAACAGTTTGGCGTTAGGTTGTGGGACATAATTTTGAGGTGGGAAGTTTGCATCCCATTCTGCGTTACAGAGCCACTTGAGTTGCAGCATCAGTTCTTCAATGACATTACCTGATTTGTCAATTCTATCCAATAATTCCCATGGATTTTGGGAATGGGATTGGGGAATCAGCGTACAGTTGAGGTTTGTTTGATTCATTTGCAGATGCATGGGATCAAACTGGGATCCAATCCAATGTTTGGTTGGATGAATCACTGTGGCATTGGGGCAGGGTGGGTGCTGATTGGTGGCTGTAGGTGCAGCTGCAACATCAGGCATTGGAGGAGGGGAAGGTAGGATTGTACCCCATGTTGGAGTTGGCGCGGGGTGGGTGGCGGATTAGTGGGCGTCAGGCAAACTTTTGGCATCAGTGGAAGTTTCTGAGTATGGGCATTTATGTTTTGAGTGACCTAACTTGAAACAGGATGGAAAAAATTATCCATCCGGCCTCAACGCGGGCCCAGAACAGATGGTTGGGGGCAGATGGGATGGTTGCACGAGGGGGAATTGCCAAAAAAATTTTCATAAATTTAGGGCTGATCATGGCATACGCCTGAGGCCCAGCAAGGCGTGTGGCCCCATTTGGGACCACAAATTGTAAGATGGGGTTGGAACCATAGGCTGCTAAACCTTCCATCAGCTCCTGGTGGAGCACTTTGGGGGAGGTGGGTGGGAAAACCCGCAAACTGGACCACCAAGGTGGTGTCCGTTGGGAGCTGGGTCCAAGTTGTTGGGAGAGGAATATTATTGAAAATTAATGGCACCATTGCCGCAGTGGATGTATCAGCTTCACAGGGAAGCCAAGATCAAAGTACCCCTTATAGGGGCGGAAGTCAATAAAACATGCCGATGTCATCACCACCTGAGCCATTTTGATGATGGCTTGGTCATCATAGGGGAAGAATTTCCCATATTTGACCCTAAGGCCAAAATGCATGTTGCTCCAGGGGAGCACCAGGGGGCAGCGGGGCACCGCTTGGGTTCAGGCGAGATGGGTATCAAGATCCTTGGGAGGAACGAATCATCCCAAGGGTTTGGATTGACTGGGCGATCCAGTCCAAGTGCATTTTCCTGTCAGACAGAAAATGGAGGGTGGAGTTTTGCTGCTGCCCAACGCTGGGACAGTCAGCGGGGGATCCAATGACATCAGAGCAAGACTCTAGTGTGCGATTAAGTGTTTGCTTTTATTTTACCAGAATTAATTTGCTCAGAAAGTTACGCCGAGCAGAGAGAGAGTTTATAGATATATTTTATATATATATATGCTTTAGTACTAGTAGTGCACAACCCAAAAGGGGGAGCCACCATGCATCTTTATTTGCAAATGGGCTAAACAAAGGGATTAATATAAATTAAAAATTCCTAATATAGCCCCTGGGTTATCTGCCTAGGAAGCCATATCAGATGGCGAGGAGGCTTTGGGGAAACTTTTATCCGGCGCCTGCTTTAGCTGGCAGACCATGGCAGACAGCATTGGGGTGGGAGCATCAGCGACATGGGGCATAAGGAGGTATAGTTGGTGGTTTTCTTTGTTTATGAGGCTGGCAGTGTCCATTGCCTCAACATATTGAGCAAGTTGATGCTCAGCAAAATTGATGCGAGCTGGCACACAAGTAAATGACTTGATGCGCTGGTGGTTTTTTGGATAATTGGGGTCAAAAAGAAAAGTTTTTGCTGCATTGATGCAAGCGCAGCTCATACCAAAAGAAAGCACCTCAATTTTGTACATCGCATCTTCCTCAAAATCATGAGGAAAATTGGGGATAGGAATACCCTCGACAAGAAGCTCCATTTCCCCATGGAGGTGCTGGCAGAGGAGGGTGTTGGCCGGGGCAGTTGCAGCCTCAACTGCCATTTTGTTAGTATTTTTATAAAGGGAAACCTATTTTTTGGATGAAAACGGTGGGAATGCGATTCATGAGGGTCACTGAAGAATTCCTCCAAAGCAAAATCAGGTTTCACGTGGAATGGCCGTTCATCCTCATCAATCCATTTGAGAGCCTTGAATGGATTGGATTTGGCCATTGCTGGGCCAGCCACAGGAATTGGGGCTGTGGCCAGAGCTGATTGGCCATGTGCTGTCAACCATGGCAGCTCAGCTGAAACTGATTCAGCCATTGACTCAGGATCCCATAATCCAGTTGAATTTTCAACATTTTTGAATTTTCTTAAATTTTGATTGGCCGCAGCTTTAGAAGCAGCGCCAGAATTCCCCAAAGTTGGGGGCAGGAGGATCGAGCCCCTTTTGAAAAATTGGGGTGAGGCAGCTGCCAGGGCAGTGCCCAAGCCCTGAGCAGCGGACGCAGCAGAAGCAGCAACTATGGGGAACTTGTGCTTTGATGGTCAAGCTTGAAGCACAAGGGGCAAATGGTGCAGCCATTTTCAATGCATGCCTAGAATGGGTGATCAGGGGCGGATTTGATCACAGTGTGGGGGATTGTGAGGTGAGAGTCACGATGAAATGGGCAGATTGTTGCAAAGGCATGAGGCCCTGCCAACTGATCTGCCCCATTGGGAACCACAAACTGCAACATGTGGTCTGCGCCTTAAATGGCCAAACCCTCTGTGAGCTTGTGGCAGAGGCGTTCAGGAGAAAGGAAAGAGGACAACCCAGCAAACTGGACCACCAAAATGGCCTCATCTGGGGGCCAGGTGTAAATGGTGGGCAAAGAAACTTTTTAAAAATTAATTGCAGCTTGGCTGCTGCCACTGCATAAGCTTCAAAGTGAAAGCTGAGGTTGAAGTACCCCTTAAAGGGTCAGAAGTCAATATAGCCAGTGGGTTTGAAAACTGCTGTGGATATCTCAATGATAGCTGCACTTGCATATGGAAAGAGATTCCCATATTCAACCCAAAGGCTGAAATGCAAATTGCTCTGTGGTAGCACCAAAGGGCTCCAGAGCACTGCCTGAGAGCTGGCAAGGTGGTGGGCCAAGTCCCGAGGGGGTACATAATACCCAGTAGCATTGGGAGGGCTAGCAGAGCCAGCCCAGGCATTCTTTGGTGGCAGCTGAAAGATAACAGATGGCAGCACACCACCACCCCAAGCCAGGGCAGCAGGCATCAATTTCATTGACATTGGTAAGTTTTGGCTTGATCAAGCAGTTGTTTTTTGTATTTTTTTTAAAAGAAATTTGGCTTCAATTTGGGTATTGAAGCAAAAGAAAGATGACTATTATAGATATTATAGATTCCAATATATTTGTAAATTTATAGCATTGTCCCAGTTAGTTTGGTGCATATATTATATAAATTAGGGAAAATATTTATGTAGTTTATATATTATATACAGTTAGGGTTAGGGTTAGGATATTATTATAATTATATTATATTATAGGTTTTAGCCTATAAGAATCCTACATATGGATTTTATTTGAGGTAAGCCGACCAGGGGATGGACAGTACCAAAACTCAAAGAGCAAACAAAATATATCCTCACTGAACAAAACAAATGAACCATCCAAAATAAGTGGATAACATACAAAATGTGAACATCACCAGCTATATGGGATGGCGGAAACTGCTTATCCCATCATGGTGAAAGGGGAGGAGGGATCAGGGGCTCATCCTTAGCAGCATCTTCACCCCAAAGCAGGGCATAGGCTACAATGGAGAGCAAGGGCATTGGTGCATCAGCGGGATGTAAAGCAAAATATTTGATGATTGGGGTGGCAGGAAGACAGTGGTTGACCATAATAGAAATAACATAATTGTCCAAAGCTTATTCAGATTTCATGCTTATTTCAGGGATATTTACAAACGTGGCTATATTGGTTAGGGTAATCTTGGCTTTGGGATTCTGCACTACCACTGCCACATGCTGGATGGCATCATTGGCAGCTTTGTGAGTGTCAATCATCATATTCTTCTAGAGCATATTGATGGTGGAGGGATAATGGGAGAATGGATTCCTTCTGTGAGCATTGTCACTGATTTGGTGACAGCTTTGTGGAGAGGATGCCAATATGGCTTAGCTGTTGCTTCAACAGCCAGGTGGTGGTTGCCATGGAATGTTTTGGCATTTTGCTGGAGGGTGAATAAATGAGGGGGTAGTTCAGCGTCGTGGCCAGAATACACAAGCCGCTCAATTTGGAGGGTGGAGTCTTCAATAATATTACTGAACTCATCAATTTTATCCAATAGATCCCAAGGGTTCTGGTTGAATTTTACTGGGAAATTGGCATATGACTGAGGTTTAATTGGTTTATTGGAGGAAGAATGGGAGCAAACTGGGGTCCAAGATGGTGCTTGATTGGAGGGAGCATATGTGGCACTGGGGTGAGGAGGAGGCTGATTGGTAGCTGCAGGCACAGCTGCAGCAACAGGCTTTGTGGGAGGGGAAGGTAGTATTGTACCCCCATACCAAAACTGGCGTGAGGTGGGTGTGTAAGGAGAGTGTCTATAACTCTCCTGTTTCCAGAATGGTAGTGATCAGTGCACAGAGCCAACACATGGAAACTAGCCATCAGCACTAAAGCTACTAGCGCCCAGCAAAGGGTGCTGAAACAATAATAACTAAAACCAAGAAGTGAGATAAGGAACCATCCAAAAATGATTCGGTGCACAAGGAGAGAAGAGGTAAATGGCCCAGGTTGGAGGGTACCTGGGAAAACCAATGGTGCATGTGGGGAAAATCTGATTGTGTTCAAAATGGAATGGTTACTGTGGTGTGAGACCTCCACAAAGAGGTTTGCACACAGGATTGTACAAAATAACATTGTAATAAAATGGGAAATTTTTATTTGGGAAGTTGACCATCAAGGAATGATGGTCAGGGAAAACATTTAAACTCAGGTGGGGTTTAAGGTTTGCTGAAGTGGGCTTAAGCACTGCCCCACCAATAGGGCAACGCTACCATCTGAATTAGTTGAATATGCCAAAACTGACTTCACTTGCGTGATCAATTGAAGTTGGATTTGACCTGAACGCATTGTTTTGTAAATGGAACAGGTTTCAAAACCTCGTTTCTTGATGAACCAAATGGAACTGTCCGCATTATTTTCAGTAGACCATCCAATCTAACACCTGGACTGACGTTAGGGGCTGGGCATTTGGCACCCTACTAGTACCAACCTGGGCATATTTTGCCCATACCCAGCGTTGGTCTAGGGTATGATTCAGGTCTGGGAGGCCCTGTAATTTCACCTTCTGGGCCTTCTGCCACCCAGCCTTATCCTTAGGGTTGGTCCCCACTACGATGTCATGGGACCATGACAGGGTGGTGGATTGGAAGCCAGCAAATGAAAAATCAGAGCCATCAGAAGCAGATAATGAGGGGCACTTATGTTTCAAGTGGTCCAACTCAAAACAGGATGGATAGATATTCTACCTGCCCTCAACGCAGGCCCAGAATGGATGGTCATGGGCAGAAGGAATGATGGCACAAGGGGAATTGACAAGGCAATTTTACTAAATTCAGGGCTGTTTGTGGCAAATGCCTGAGGCCCAGCGTTGCATGTGGCCCCATTTGGGATCACAAATTGTAAGATGGGGTAGGAGCCATAGGCTGCCAAACTGTCCATCAGCTCCTGGTGGAGCACCGCAGGGGGGAGGTGGGTGGGTAAACCAGTGAACTAAACCACCAAAGTGGTATCTGCTGGGAGCCAGGTCCAAATTGTGGGGGCAGTGTACCCTGAAAAATGATAGCACAGTTACTGCAGTAGTGGCATCAGCTTCACAGGTAAAGCATAGATCAAAATACCCCTTATAGGGTCAGAAATCAATAAAACTGGCAGGAAGCATCACTGGCTGAGAATTTTGATAATGGCTTGTTTGTGGTAAGGTAAAAGTTTCCTATAATCAACTCTAAAACCAAAATGCATGTTGCTCCGGGGGAGCACCAGGGGTCAATAAGGCACCACTTGAATACAAGCAAGGTGGGCATCAAGAACCTTGGGAGAAATGAATCATCCCAGGGGTTTGGTATGACTGGATGAGCCAGTCTGAGTGCATTTTCCACCATATGGAAAATGGTGGGGTGAGTTTCACCGCTTCCCAACACTGGAGCAGCTGGCAGAGAATCTGAGGACATTGGAGCAAAACTATGGTGGGTAATTGAAGTATACTTTTTTCCTTAAAATTTGCTTGAAAAGTTATGTTGATCAGAAAGAGATTATTATATAATATTATAAATTTTATATATAAGTAAATTTATAGCATTGTCCCAGGATAGTTTGGTGCATATATAATGAACTAGTATTAGAAAGAACAATATATTGTTTGAATTTAAATATATACATTTAGACTAGGGTTAGGGTGTTATAATATTTTTAAAAAATATATATGTAAAAATATAGAACTTTTCCAGGTTAGTTTGGTTTATAAATTAAATAGATTTTAGAAAACAATATTTGTATAGTTTATATATAATTATAATTAGTTAGGGTTAGGGTTAGGGTATTGTTAGGATTCTGGTATAAATATAAAATTTGAGTAAAACAAATGCCAGGATTCAAATCTGATTTATAGATTGTACTTTTTATAAAATCTTTGAGAAAATCCTAATAGTCTTTACTTTATTCTTCCAATATAGGGTTTAAACTAATCTGAAAAGGCAATTGAAAATTTTTTATAACTTGACCAGAGTGTTGCAGAATCTCAAAACTAACAAATTAGTCATAGATATTGGCTTAGATATGCTTGATAAATTTCTGAAAATACTTGCGCTCAAATCCTTACTTTTTATTATATTTGTCATTAATATTATATCATTAAACTAAGCTGACAGTTTCTGCTAAATTAAGTATCTATTGCCTAGTGGTTCCTTTACTCCCTCCTTTTACTATCCTACTGCTACTATTATAAATTCCTTTTTAGACTCACTTTAGCCTCCTAGCACTATAAGTAATGTGAGGCTTCTCTTGATAGATTTTTTGCCATATTAATCCTTTCACCATTTATTTTTAGCTTATTTACTACCAGATTGTGACAACCTTACTTGGATACAACAACCTAGGAGTTTTATCCTTTAGTTGAAGACTTTGTATTTATTAAAGTGAACCTTTTCATACTATTGCTAAGATCTTTGGGAACCATAACCTTCTTTTCAAAGGATAAGTGTATTAACATCAGCTACATCCTAACAGGTAATATAATATTATAATTAATTATAATATATTTAAATATATTTAAATATATTTAGTTATATAACATTTCACAGTTTAGTTTATTAGATATATAATAAAAACTAGTATTAGAAAAAAACTAATATAATGTATATATAATATATACAATTAGGGTAGGGTCAGAGTATTATTATTTATATAGTGTATTATAAATAAATAGATATATGTATATATAGCATTGCCCTGGGTTAGTTTGGTGAATATATAAAAGTATTAGGAAGAAAATATTTATATAGTTTATCTATAAGCATAAAGTTAGGGCTAGGGTTAGAGTATTAAAAAATTTTATTATAATTAACTATACATAAGGAATTATATTTATTGACCAGGATAGTTTGGTGCATATATTAAAAAGTACTAGGAAAAAGAATTATTTGTATAGATTATATATAAGTATATACAGTTAGGGTTAGGTTTAGGGTATTAAATAAAAAAATATTATATTTATTTTTATATATGTAAATATATAGCATAGTTAGGTTAGTTTGGTGCATTTTTTATAAACTTGTATTGGGAGAAGAAATACCTATAAAGTTTATATATAAGTATATAGTTAGGGTTAAGGTTAATGTATTCTTTATGTATTTTTATATATTTTAAGTGGTTTTATATAAGAGGGAGGTACCCCAGTGGTAGAATAGGGACCTCTACCGCTGCCTCCCCAAGTTTGATTCCAGTAGAGGAACTTTGGGTAGGGGATGACTATGACTGTGTTGGCGTTGCGCACCAATGCCCCAAACTGAGATAGCAAATAGCAAAGGCAGTCCATGGAGGTCCTGGCCTATCATATGTCACACATGGAGGTTTTCCAGATTTTTTCCTCTTTTCCATTCATTCAATTTTCCCTCAATTGGTGCGGTATCATCCTCAGGTTAGCCCACCTCAAATAAAAAATTAAGTAGTTTTATATAGCGTTTTTATAATTACTATTACTTATTAGTAAACAATTTGATTTAAAAAGAACAATTTGATAATCAATATTAAGTGAAATGAGCACATTTAATAAAAAAGATATAATTGGGCAAATGTGGTAACAGGTAGCAGACCTGAATGTGCACCACCCAAAGGCACCAAGCACACAAAACTAAACAAAAATCAAAGTAAAAATAAAAAACCCAATATGGTGCACCCTGTGGGTAAAAGGACTTTCCAGTAAAATACTGCAATTACATGGAAGTGTTCCACTCTCAATTGCTACATTGACTAAACATGGAATCTGTGTAATTTTAGGCACAGAGGTACCACAAAGTGAGAAAAGTTTTGCAAAGCTCAACAAAAATTAATCTCACAAGTTGTGTACATGACAAACCACAATATTTGCCATGGTTGGTTGAGCCTTAGGTTTGAGACAGCAGAGGAAGCAAACAAAGCCATGAAGGTCAGAGTAGTGATTGCTCTTCCCAAAGGTCAACATTTGGTATTGACCAAATGTACACGTTTGACAGAATCCAAAGATATATTTATAATTTTTAACTATCTTCTGATAACACTGGCATGCATAGTAGTTAAAAACCATCTCCAGGAATGCTTAAAATTCTACATAGAAATTAAACATTTTGAGATGCAAGTATTCCAGCTGATTCCAACCATTAGCACAGGGAAGAAAATTGCAATTATTTCCCCAAACCTGGAGATAGCGGAGGATCTCACAAAAATTCACCATATTGCATCCACTATTGTTGATGAATCAAAACCCCAATTATTCCCTACAACAGTGGAGATTGCGCCACTTATATGCAACCACTGTCAGGTCTTTAGGCATAAGATTCATTCCTGTCCTTAAAAGAAGGCCTAAGAGAAATGGAATTCTGTGAGGAGGAAATGGGCGAAGATGACTCAGAGTATGCCAAAAATCACTGATACCACACAAGCATTTAACTTGGGATAATTTGTAAAATATATAAAGTTATTGACCCAATTTTCCTAAAGAAGCAGAAAATGGCCAAACAGGATTGCAAGTCAGCCGCAGCCAAGGAAAAGTCCTTGGCGGTTTCATCCATCTCACCTGAACAGATTTAGGAAGAAATGGAAGGACTAGCAACAATGAGACACTCAAATTCTACAGAAAACCAGGCAATCAATCCAATTTAACAGGATTTGATGGAACCCAATTTGGAAGCAAATTTGTTTGCACAGGGGTTTGGCACTTCACCAAAATTATGAATCACAACCCAAATGGGATTAAAATCAACAATTGAATGCGTCAGACAAAACTGTTCCCAATGAGAACACACAAGTGCACCAAAATGATAAATTTAATGCCAATAAAGGCAATAAGGGAACAAAAAAGCAATAGTGAAAGGGACAGAATATATCCCAGTGCCTACTCATCATTATGGCACCTGCAGCAAGGATGCAAAGGTGAGCAAAGAGGGTGAGGAAGTAGGGTTTGGGGACCCTGCTAACCGCTTCAGAGGTGCACCAGGCATCTCAGTAGAAATAGGGACGCTGAACATAGCAGGGCTCAAGGCCTTAACGTCCTGGGCCAAGAAGTTGAGTCTCCTGCACAACACCCCTGTGGACATCCTGGAGGTGCAGAAAACCCACTGTCTACAGGGAAAGGAAGAGACCTTGGAAAACACGCTACTTCCAACAATATTGTTTTGATCACAACAATGTGAGGTGATAGTACGTTCAAACCACAATTTAAAATTCATTAATAATTTTTTTGGACAGCCATTTGCTAGATGTTAGCTTCTCATGGCACAAAGAGGTGCACACTTTAGCCAGCGTGTATGCACTTAACTGTGCAACAGAGCATCAAGAGTTTCTATCAACTTTGACATAACTCCTTATTCTTGAAAACACTTTTGTCATTGGAGACATGAACTGCAGGATTAACCCAGGCATTGACTGATGGCCACGCACAATAGAGGTACCACAAGGTCATGTGGAGCTTTGCGCGGTAAAAACCACCTTGGTCCTATATGATCCTTTACCTAAAAGGTTGCCTCTCCTGCAGAACATGACATGCCCGCAGGTTCACAATATAAACTTATTTTCATGTTGCATATAGACCTAATACTCACACAGCTAGTTTTTGTTCCACAAAATTTATAAATTTAAAACTATAAAAATTAAATCACTGACCACTGGCTAGTTTCAGTGTCATTTACTTAGCAAAAAGAATTATCCAAGCACCCAGGCATTGCAGAATACACCCAGAAAATTTAGCCTACTTGTAATTTCACTTCTGGGTAGAGGAAATATCCTCAACACGGGATTTTCAAACACTCTTTTTGTTCAGATCCACTGATCACCTGGGAAACTTTCAAGAAATCAACAATATAACAGATTAAACACACAGCATCAAGGAGATAAAGGACAGCTTCAGCCATCCTTAAATGCACCTTGGCAGAAATTGAAAACCTGGAAAACAATGTCCCACACAGAATACAGCCCTGGATGGGGACTCAAATGGGCAAAGGTTTTGGCACGCTTAAACACCTTGATACTCAAACACCAACACTGCATTAGTTGTAAGTCCAGGGGAGCATCCCCTCTGCTTAGACTGGGCGGTGTTCTAATTCCCCACTAAAATGGGTCATAAGTGGGCAGCTGTCCCTCTTATCACGCAGGGCAATCTCAACCATGTGGTAGACAAGCGTTGGGTAACAGCCATCCCTATGAAGATTTCACCACCTGTCCCCACAATTTCTTCTGCCAAATTATTATGGCAAGTAGAGAAAATTTGTGTGAAATATTAAAAAAACTTAAACCCACAACAACGAGGCTCAAAGAGCGCGCACGTTCAGGTAATGGATATCAAGGGTTAAATCCTCAGCCACGCTCACCATCAGCATTGAGACACTGGAAAATGATGTTGTCAGTTTGAAACCATCTTCAAAAACATTAGAAAAAAAGCCTGACAGGCATGTACCTACCAAAAAGAATGTGTCAAGTACAAATCCTTAGAAAAACTCACCAAAGGCATCAGGTCTTTGTAACATGTTGTCATCAATTCAAAATCTATCTCCAAAACTTTGGAAACAAAGCTGAAGGGCTTGTACCCTTTAAGATGAATGATTCTTATGTCAGATCTTGGCAAAACTCGCCAATGACATTGGGTCATCATTGAAAGTTACCTCCAGCTCAGAAACCTCCTCTCTCATATCAGGATCAGCATTCAATAAAGCTCACTTAACCAAACAGATGCCAAAGTGACCAGGTGCAGATGGGTTGGGTATCCCAACCCGTTCCCAATTACTTGGGACTGTCCCTAGGTGGGGTGGCCCTGGGAGGTTCCCGTTGCCTGTTGTGAGATGCCATCATGCTACCAGTTGAAAAGCAGTAAAACTGCAATTTGGGCATCTGAGGCCAAATTGGCAGTGACTAAGATTACTGCCAACTCTTTTAATGCCGATTTTATTTTTATTTATATTCAAGGCAAGCTGACCAGGGGATGGACATTAACTAAATAGAGAAAGAAAGTATTGACATGAAGCCTGAGCAGGGTCAACTCTGTCATAGAAAGTTTTTTTCACCTCCAGATTGGGACTTGGATTTTTCTGGTTATGTCATGGGTAAGATTTTCGTGTTATTATACCTACTAACCACCAATAGCTTACTTCAGCTGGCACCCCAATCAATGTGCAAAGAGCGGGAATTGAACCTGCAACCTTCATGTTGGTAGCCATATGCCCTACTGACTCACCTTCCACCCCCCATTTGATACCAATTCTAATTAGGTTTGTTTTTTTAGTACTAGATGGTCCCAACTAATTAGGTTTGTTTTCATTTCCCTCCTTACTTAAAGTTCGCCAGGTTAGGTTGAATCTTGAGGGCCCCGATCCCAAGTTTTTCTAAGCTGTTCCCTAAAATCAATTATCTATTTAATCATTTATAGAACACTGAGGAAATTGATGGTTGATCTTCTATTTTACATTTTCAACAAAATCACATTTCCCAAAATCAAGCTTATTATGAAATTTAAGCCATCCTTTCCAACCCAATTTTTTTCAAAACCTGCGGGCTCCAGGGCCATGTTTGCCTGTTTTGTTGCTAGCTTTATATACTTTAATATGGTCCATGGGTGCTCATTAGCAAATTTTTTTATTCTAATACCAGCCGCTCAAGAAACAGTACCTCTGTCATTTGTACTTATCATTTGGGTGCTTCAGCACTCAGATTGTCAGGCTGGTCTAAATTTATCTTGCTGCTTTCATGACAGTTGGTGTTTAATACAGAGCAAAAAACCTAAAAGATTGAGACTTGTTTGAGTTATTTTTTCCATTGATTTTACACCCA
Source organism: Massospora cicadina (assembly GCA_022478985.1). Classification (NCBI taxonomy): domain Eukaryota; kingdom Fungi; phylum Entomophthoromycota; class Entomophthoromycetes; order Entomophthorales; family Entomophthoraceae; genus Massospora; species Massospora cicadina. The sequence goes on from JAKSZP010011856.1 coordinate 289,439, forward strand.
AAAGAACTTAGTAGCCTGCACACAGATCCAATGACTGGATAAAAACATAGCAGAAACACCTGAGGAAGTCATGACTGAAGTACACAGGTTTTATGCAAGTTTAAAAAAATATGATCCATTCAAAACCAACAAATATAAAAAAATTCCTCGCCAATGCACATATTATAACCACATTTCAAACCAAATAATTTAATTAACCTAATTGTTGAGAAGTTGATATAACTGGACAATACGCTATGCATTCTGGAAGATCATAAATTAGAGTCAAGATGAGCCTTGAGATTGATGGAAAAGATATATGTATGAAAAGCAGATCGATTAAAGTGTTGACCTCTCAGCAAATTGAGAAAAATTATGCCAAAACTTTGAGATAGTCAAAAACTCCTAGAAAAGGGAAAACAAATAGGAGACTATCAAGCAGAGGATGCATTTGGCTTGGGAGACCAAGATTTAAGAGTTAAACAAAAGATTGAGAGAGGAGGTATTTTGGGAGGTTTTTGCAGATAAGTCTGCAATTATTAATAGATTATAAAGTGTATTTAGGGGCGATTGCTACATATTATTTATCAGGTTTTTATTAGAGTTGACAATATCTATATTGTCCGATTTGGTTGCTCAGTGGCTAATACCCTGTGTAAACCAACTTGGCGGAATCAAGCCATTACGCCAAGATTTAACAGTAGGCTCACTACAGGAGCCACTGGTCAACTATAGCTTACTGGAAGTAGGGCAAAATGGTGAGCCCTCATTTGTTATGACAAAACCTGATGAGATTCCAATGTGATATGCTGAGGAAGTGCAGGAAGCATCCAATGACAAAACAGTACTTTTTACAGTAACAGAGCTATGTGATGAAGATTCTATGGTCGATTTGCAATTAGAAACTTGTCCTGAGTTGATGCAAGACCAACAAGGTTGCTCTCGAATGTAACCCCTCAGCAGCTGCATGGCAATATGGAATGCTTCTGCGGGGGTATCAACTCTATGAAAACAAGGCGGGGGAGCATGCCTTGAGTTTGTTCTACAATCAACGAGACTGAAAACCTGCTAGCATTGTATATGTCCTATCTGGATGCAACTAACATGGGGCTGTCTCATTGGCTTAGTACCCACAGAGCCAAATAGTATTTAGTCGCTTATGTGCAGCCATCAATCTGCCAGCTACTGCATGTGCTGGCACATCACAATATTGAAATTGGGGGATGTAATACGGTTTGTTCAAGCCTAGCAGAATGATACTCACATCCTACTTGACTGCCTTGATTTCTCTTTTTTAGAGGAGTAGGGGGCGCTGGTACAGGTGGACAACCATGTTGGGGATGTCCGCCGTTGGTTGGACGCATTGTTGCCACAGTTGAAACTAGAGTTACCTTGAGTGATAGGAGAACTGTTGGATCAACTTGGTCTATCAGCAGAATGGATTTGGGACGTAACCACATTATAAAGCAATACTGAGCACTATATGAAAGATTTGGAAGAATGGGCGGAAGTGCTTGAAGCTGCGATAGCTCAGATCAGGGAAAGGGTAACGCTGACAGTAGTGTGAATAAAGGATCACGTTGGTTCCATAGCAGCTGAATACAGCCAAATTTGTATTGAATGGAGTACTCAGATGGTGGACAATGCGCTCATCCCCTTGTTGACATCCCCCATATATCTCCAGTTAGTACGTCAGGTTACACAATTGGAAGTCATTAGCCAAGCTGAGCGCAGTCAAGCCATTCCTATTTCATTCATTGAGATTGGAGAGTTCATGGATATGCGAGTATGGCTGGATATTTTTTGATGGGCCAATGAGGAACTGGTTTGAGAATGAGCTGCCCTCATTAGCCAAGTAGATGATGCTAATCAACAAGCACATGATGCTAGCAGGCAGCACAAAAGAATACATAAGAGAAGTGGAGGACGTTCTCTCACAGCTTCAAGCAGTGGAGCAGAAACTGTCAAGAGAGTGTCTGTAACTCTCTTGTTCCCAGCAAAGTGATGTGGAGCGCGAACCCACATTACTAGGGAACTAGCCATTAAGAGAATGGGGAATGAGGCACCTAGAATGGTGCTTGAGCAGGAGGTAACCCAGGCGAGTGTGTAAAGCACCACATATGAAAACAGATAAGTAAGAAACCTCCCAACTTGAGTAGACCTCAACAGGGTGTCCATAGTCGAGGGTAACTTTGTTTGACGTCAGGGACTTGGGTGCCTCGATCTGGAGGGGACCTGGGTGGCCCAAGAAAGCACCTGGAAGTTGTGTAAATTGTGATAATAGGTAGTGGCTCATGGTTGGAGACCATCCTGAAGAGGTCCACCACCATGTTCTCCCAAGAAACCATTGTAAAAAAACGTAAAATAACGGTTAAATTTATTAAAGAAAGCCAACTAACAAGGAATGTTGGTCGCAAAAACGTACTTAAAATGTGCCAAGGAAATTTGGGTTCTGCGGAAATGCGCCCAAGCCTTGACGCTCCAATAAACAGACGCTTCCATCCGTTTTGGTAAAAAACACCGAAAGTGCCTTCACTCAAGTAATTGATTGAAGCCTTATTTTACCTGAAGTCAAAATTTCATAGCTGGAGGGACTCGAACCCTTGCTCTCCAACCAAGCAAATTGAACCATCTCCATTTTAAATGTAAATTGTTCGTTTCAAAGCCTGGGCCAAGATAAGAGGCTGGGCGTTTTGCACCCCATCAGTATTAACCTGGACATGCTTGGCCTGCACCCAGCGTTAATCTAAGGTGTGCTTTAGGTCAGGAGAGCCTGAAGCTTCATCTTCTGGGCCTCCTGTCGCCCAGCCTTATCTTTAGCATCAGTGCCTACTATTATGTCATCCAACCATGACATTCCCTCTCCTCTTTTTTGGGCTCCACCCCCCCCCTCCAGGGGCGTTCGCTAAGGAGAAGTTCTTATGTGCTGGCGGCAACTTCATAGCAGCAACAGCTGGCTTCAGCTGAGATCCTGCAGCCTCAGGGAAACAATTATGAAATGATTCGATCAGGTCTTGGGCATGTACACAATCCCATGCTGGCACCCAGCTGTTCTCTGCTGCTTCAAACCCTTTCCAAGATACAAAGTACTCAAGGCGTCACTTAACATGGCGGGAGGCTACTATTTCCTCCACTTCCCATTCCGGTGCCCCATCCACAAGATAAGCCTTAGGGGTCACAGGAGGAGGGCCCTCAAACAAGGTCAACTTGCTTTCATGAAAGATGGAGAAGATCTGAAACGCGGAGGGAAGATCCAACTGGTATGAGGCATGTCCCACCTTTCTAACTCCCAGTAAGGACCAATCCTCTTTGGACCCAGTTTTTTGCATGGCTGCTTGATAGGGATGTTGCGAGTATCAAGCATCACGAGATCCCCTTCCTTGTATGCTGGACCCACTCGGCGCTTTACATCAGCATTCTCCTTATAAACCAGCATATCCGCCTCCAAACTTGTGGACACCCCTTGATGGACCTTCTTGAGAGTCTTAGCAAAGTCCATCACCGCTTCCACTTTGGAACCACAGCTGGACTCCATGTTAAACGCAGGATTAAAGCTGTAGTTAGCAAAAAAGGTGAACAACTGATTGATGAATGCAAAGTGTTGTTGTAACTAAAACTGGGCCATGGGAAGG